>CAUYPK010008996.1:0-27580 GCA_963574355.1 Loris lydekkerianus | reverse complement strand
GACCAACATTGAGCCAGAGTAAGACCCCGTCTCTACTTAACATCAAAAACAGCACAGCATCTCCAGAGGAAGAAGAAAATGAACACCAAAAAAGAGTACTTCAAACAAGGAAGAATGTACAAGCTAGTTGAAATTAAAAATTAAAAAAAAAAAAAAAAGAATCCAAAATGCTTTTCGTCCTTTAGTCATGTATTAGATTTCAAATGCAGAGATTTGCAATATTTACCTAAACAAGTGACAATGTAATTGTCACCTCCGCTTTTTAAAAACCTCAATAAAGGCTGGGTACAGTAGCTTACACCTGTGATACTGGCACTCTGGAAGGCCGAGGTGGGAAGAATGCCTGAGCAAAAGCAAGACCCCATCTCTACTAAAAACAGAAAATATTAGCCAGGTGGTGTGGCAGGCGTCTGTACACCTACCCTACCTACTGGGGAGGCTGAGGCAGGAGGATCACTTGAATCTAGGAGTCTGAGGTTGCTGTGAGCTAAGCTAATGCCACAGCACTCTAGGCTGGGCAACAGAGTGAGACTGTGTCTTAAGAAAGAAAGGAGGGAGGGAGGGAGGGAGAGAATAAAGAATACAAGCCTCTGTAAAAAGCCTTAAGAATATTCAAACTCACTGATAGTAATTAATAAAAATCAGAAATCTACACATAAAGTTGCATCCAAAAATGAACATTGTTGGGTGGTGCCTGTGACTCAAAGGAGTAGAGCGCCAGCCCCATATGCCGGTGGTGGTGGTTAAAACCCAGCCCCGTTCAAAAACTGCAAAAAAAAAAAAAAAAAAAATTGCAGACTTATCCATAACAATGAACACTTAATATAAAAGCAGAATGGCAAGGGCAGCACCTGTGGTTCAATGAGTAGGGCGCTGGCCCCATATACTGAGGGTGGTGGGTTCAAACCCCGCCCGGTCCAAACTGCAACAAAAAAATAGCCATAGTCCCAGCTACTAGAAGGCTAAGGCAAGAGAATCGCCTAAACCCAGGAGTTGGAGGTTGCTGTGAGCTGTGACGCTATGGCACTCTACTAGGGGTGATAAAGTGAGACTCTATCTCTAAAAAAAAAAAAAAAAAGTAGAATGGCTAAATAATATTAAAACCAAGTAATGAAATTCTATACAGCATTAAAGATGTTAATGACAAAGGTTCACAGTATGGTGTTAATTGAAAAATATAGCACAAAAAGTTACATGATTTTAATTCTTATTTACGGTATATCGGTAATACGTACGCGTATAGAAATCATAGGCTAAAAAACACTAAAACATGTAACAGTTATAAACCAGGCTGTCGTTTGCAGTGACTTGTACTTTATCATTATGACTTTGTTATTTTCCACGGCATCCTAAGTGAACATAATTACTTTTAAAGTCAGGAAAGACATGAGCAAGGTAGGCGGATGCTACTTTGGACTGGCTTAAGTCAAACTGGCCTGAATTGTCGTGGGAATAGGGCTAATTGAGACCTTGCAGGTGGGCTGCCTTGAGATAAAGGCTAATCAATGTCTCAGGGACTTTCTGACATGTACAGATGGATGTCGTCATACTGACTTGAGTTGTTTTGGGAACAGCCTTATTAGAACCTTAGGGAGGGGGCGCCCAAGAAAGAACAGATGATGGTCAAGGTCAGACCAGATTTTTGGTTTACAACAGACAATTGGCAAGGTCTGACCAATCAGAAAGGGGTAGAGAAACCACAAAGTGGAATATACTCAAGGCCTTGATAGAGCCTTTGGAGCTAGCCTGCAGTTGATGAAACAGTGTCCCTAAACAACCTGCCCTCACTGATATAGTGGAATCACACACGCACCAGCACCATGACAGTTTACAAATACCATGTCAACCTCCGGAAATTGCCTTACAAGGACAGAAGAGGGGAAGGTTCCCAATTCAGGAATTCTCCATCCTTTCCCAAGAAAACCATGAATATTCCAACCCCTACTTAAGATAAAATTAGGGAATCAGCATAAAAGGAGAAATCCTGTTAAACTCAGTGCCTTCTCCCCTCTCAGGGGCTGGCTCATCCCTTCTTTGGAATGTACTATGCTGTAATCTGATAAAATTTTGGCACTTTGCCTGCTTGCACCTGCTTGCTGTGCTGATTCATTCCCCAGCAACTCAGTATCAGTAACCTTGCTTCAGTACTGGGAACCAAGCACCTGGAAACACAAGGACCTGACACCTGGTCCCATACCTAGCAGCTTCAGAAATATTTTAATATAGGCTCGGTGCCTATAGCTCAGCAGCTAGGGTGCCAGCCACATACACTGAAGCTGGCAGGTTTGAACCAAACAATGACAACTACAAACAGGTTTACAACTACAAATCTGCCAAACAATGACAACTACAAACAGGTTTACAACTACAAATGTGCCAAACAATGACAACTACAACCAAAAAACAGTCAGTCGTTGTGGCAGGTGTTTAGCAAATCAAATTTAGTCTCTGTAGTCCCAGCTACTTGGGAGGCTGAGGCAAAAGAATTGCTTAAGCCCAAGAGTTGGAGGTTGCTGTGAGCTGTGATGCCACAGCACTCTACTAAGAGCGACATAGTGAGACTCAGTCTCAAAAAATATATATTTTTTTACATAAAATATATTCCAAAAGAAAGATTAAAGATGGCGGCCGAGTAACAGCTTCCCTGCAACTGGGCACAGCGAGTCTGGGGAGACAAGACTCCAGGCATCTCTGGCTAGTGGGATCTGCCTATACATCCCTTTGAGGATACAGGGAGCCAGCAAGGGACTTCTGGACCCCAAGAGGAAGACAAAAACAGTGGAAAACTGGCAAGTGGTTGCGTGTGTTCGATCGACCTAATCACGCTGGCAACCAAGAATGACATCAGGCTCCATCACCTGCTGAAAAGGATGGTTTCCAAAGTCAAGAAATTAGAGCTCCAGCTGACAGCAATTCTACACCAGAACCCAAGGATGCTGAAGTTCTGCAGTAAGAAATCTGTGCAATCTGCTCTCAGCCCCACCAATGGGTCCTAGAAAAAACAACTCTTCAAAAGATTCTACATTATATGTGGGCATTAGCTGAGTTCTAGCACCTAAACATTTTATGCCCCCTAAGAACAGTTCTCATTCTGACCATAGATTTGAGTTTTTGAAAGAAATATATTATTTAGGTGTTTAAAAAAAAAATATATATATATATATATATATTCCAAAATATTGTATTATTCTTTTCCTATTTCAGATTAATATTAGGGGATAAACAATTAGGTTACAATGTTTGCATTTGCTAGGTAAGGTCCCTGATACAGTTGAGTCTTCACCAGGAGGTGTGCCAAACACCCCTACATTGTGCCCATTAAGTGGGAGCATACCAATAGCCCTCCCTATTGCCCTGTCTTGAATTAAATCAAGTTCTTCTCTTGACTGGGCTTCAGAATACTGTTATTGTTCTTAAATTTGATTCGCTACACACTAATATTGGCTTGGTGCCCATAGCTTAGTAGTTAGGGCACTGGCCACATATACCAAGGCAGGCAGGTCTGAACACGGCCTGGGCCTACTAAACAACAACGACAACTACAATAAACACTAATATGGTAAGAAGATGATCCGTAACAAGCAAATCTGTCCAGGCATTCGAATCAAAACTTGGAAATAAGTATAACAAGGAAAAGCATTAGAGCAAAGTAGTAATTCAGAGATCTACCCCTTCCAACAATGGTGAACCGGGTAATGCAAACAATCTTCCTGCTGAGGATGACTGGAGAATCTAGACAAAATATAAGCAATGTCTGTGAGAAGGCATTAGAGAGTTATCAAGGCAGTGAAGATCCAAAAGACAAATGTACCTGCTAACAGCATCTGCTGATTCCAAAATGATAGAATCAAAGAAAAGAGAGAAAAGCTAAGAGTTTGAACAGCAGCCCCCACAGCCTTGCTTGGGCCAGGGCAACAAAAGCTACGGCCTGGGGTGGCGCCTGGGGCTCAGTGAGTGGGGCACTGGCCCCATATATTGAGGGTGGCAAGTTCAAACCCGGCCCTGGCCAAACTGCAACAAAAAATAGCTGACCGTTGCGGCGGGCACCTGTGGTCCCAGCTGCTTGGGAGGCTAAGGCAGGAGAATCGCCTAAGCCCAGAAGCTGGAGGTTGCTGTGGGCTGTGACACCAGGGCACTCTACTGAGGGCGATAAAGTGAAACTGTCTCTTAACAACAACAACAAAAAGCCAGGGCCTGGGGGCAGGGGCAGAGAAGAGCAGGGGAGAATTCCCTAGTGCTTTGCCAGTAATACCCTGAGGGGCCTTACCACAGGAGTATAAAGTGAACCACAAGTAGAGACGCCTTCATATAGACACAATGCAGCCTTGCCATCATCTGAATCCTAAAATTAGATTAAAGGGATATCCAACTGATAGACCCCGGAAAAAGCTATTAATATCCTTAGTGGAGAAAGATAGTGTCACCCAATACCTCAAATTATTTCTTCAGTTTTTTAAATACTACGTCCAGAATACAATAAACCTGAGACGGCAGAAAGCGCAGACAGCAGATCAACAGAGCACAGGCGCTCCAAGTACTGAAGTCAGGGGCTGTGCTCTGTAAGGGACTTTGCTCCTGATCTTCAAAGAAATGAGGGAAAAAAAGAGAATGAGACTTCTGGAATCATAGAAAAGATGATGACATTTGTTGCAGTTTGGCCAGAGCGGGGTTCAAACCTGCCACCCTCAGTATATGAGGCCAGCGCCCTACCCACCGAGCCACAGACACCACCCCAAGATGATGACATGTGAAAAGAATAAACAGAAACTCTACAATTGGAAAATACAGAAACCAAAATGAGGAATTCAGCAATGACTTAAACGAAGGCCGCAAGAAAATTAATGGGTCAGATAAGACAGAATACTCAGACAGCTGCTTTTAACACAACTAAAAGAAGCCAGAAGACAACAGCATTACACATTCAAGATGCAGGCAGGGGACTTCCTACCTACAATTTCACATTAACCAAAAAAAAAAAAAAAAAAAAATCCTCAGGGATGAAAATGAACTCAAGATACTTTTAGATATAACTGAGGGGATTTGTCACTAGAAGTTCAGCAGCTAAGGTAGCATTAAAAGGCACTTATGGGGCAGGGGGGGTGGGGGAGTGCGGTGACTCATGCCTGTAATCCTAGTGAGTGGATTGCCTGAGCTCACAAATTCAAGACCAGCCTGAGTCACGGCGAGACCCCGTCTCTAAAAAACAGCTTAGCATTGTGGCAGGCAGACACCGTCTCTAAAAATAGCCAGGCATTGTGGCAGGTGCCTGTAGTTCCAGCTACTCGGGAGGCTAAGGCAAGAGAATCACTTATCCCAAGAGTTAGAGATTGCTGTGAGCCCTGGATGCCACAGCACTCTAACAAGGATGACATAATGAGACTCTGTCTCAAAAAAAATTTTAAAAAAGAAGTTTTGAGACAGTATCTTACTCTGTCATCCTGGGTAGAGAGAGTTCCTTGGCGTCATCATAGCTCACAGCAACCTCAAGCAAATTCCTGGGCTTGGCTCAGTGCCTATAGCTCAAGTGGCTAAGGTGCCAGCCACATATGCCAGAGCGGGTAGGTTCGTATCCAGCCCGGACCTGCCAAACAACAAAGACAACTACAACCAAAAAAAAATTCCTGGGCTCAAGTGATCCTCTTGCCTTAGACTCCCAAGTAGCTGGGAGTACAGGCACCCACTAAGAAGCCTGGCTAGTTTCTCTATTTTTAACACAGATGGGGTCTCACTCTTGCTCAGAAGGATCTTGAACTCCTGAGCTCAAACTAGCCACCTGCCTCAGCCTCCCAGAGTGTTAGGATTATAGGTGTGGGCCATGTGGCCAGGCGATCAACAGGCAAACTTTTTAGATCAATTTATAGTACCAGGCACTGTGGTTCACACCTGTAATCCTAACAGGTGTTAGGCCAAAGTGTACATAGATCACCTAAGGTCAGGAGCTCCAGACCAGCTTGATCAAGAGTGAGACCCTGTGTCTAAAAATAGCCAGGTGTTGTGGAGGGTGCCTATAGTCCCCGGTACTCGGGAGGCTGAGGCAAGAGAATCACTTGAGCACAAGAGTCTGACGTTGCTATCACATTATGGCATTATTCAGGGGGTGACAAAGTGAGACTGCGTCTCAAAGAAAAACAGAAGTTACCCCCCAGATTCAGTGAGGTTAGCTGACTCATTGGAGTAGCTCAAGGTGCAATTCTTTTGGCAGGTCTTCTTCACAGGTGATGGACTAAATTAAGAAACCAGCATCCCCACACATGCCATTTCATATTACAAAAGCAGTGTTGCTTCCCTACCAAGTGTGATTATTCTTACTGTAGTCTACAGATGAGAACTCTGAACTTGAGAGGAAACCTGCCTGTACAGTGTTCTTACAGTTACATCATTTTCAGCTGAAACTTGAACATTGGCTCTTTGATCACAAACGACATATACACTCTTTCCGTAACCCAGGTTCCTCCCAAGAAGCCACCACACCCCATTCCCAAGCCTGGGCCAACTTTGCTAACCAATCCCTGGCAGCAGGCTCAGAATCCTTCTCAAGGGAGTGTTCTAGACAGCCACTCAAATCTGACACAAATTTGGCATGCAAAATGATTTGCACTCCCAGGAAAAGCAATCCCAATTTCTCTGAATGGACTTGGGTGGCCCTCATTCTTAAGCTGAACACCATTATAGACTCTTAACATAAGGTCCAAGCAATTAATAAAAAAGCTGCCTGGAGGGTGGACAGAAGGTAAAAGATGGTCCCCTAGGAGAGGCAAAAGGAAAGTTTGCCACACCTGGTCCTGGTGTGGACCAGGATAATATAAAACATGTCCCTTTCAAGCCTTAAAGAACCTTTTTTTTTTTTTTTTTTTTGAGATACTCTATGTCACCCTTGGTACAGTGCCATGGAGTCATAGTTCACAGCAACCTCTTGCCTCAGCCTCCCAAGTAGCTGGGACTACAAGCGCCTGCCACAATGCCTGGCTATTTTTTGTTGCAGATGTCATTGTTGTTTAGCTGGCCTGGACTGGATTTGAACCCACCAGCCTTGGCATATGTGGCTGGCGCTGTTAACCCCTGTGCTATGAGCGCCAAGCCTAGAACATTTTTAATCTTTGAATATGAAAAGACAGACCCAGTCTAAAGCTTAGATCAGGATGAGTAATGAGACATAAACTCTGTTCATTCAAAGAAACTATCAACTACTAGGGAGTAAGAAGGCTGGAATCTGGAAAAAAGAGAAAATATAAAGTGAAAAATGGCTCAGATAATTTGTAGTGCTGAGCCAGGGGCAGTGACTCACGCCTGTGATCCTAGCACTCTGGGAGGCCAACACAGATGAATATCTTGAGCTCACGAGTTTGACTCCAGCCTGAGCAAAAGCAAGACCCCGTCTCTACTAAAAATAGAAAAACTGAGGTTAAGAGCATCGTTTGAGCCCAAGTTGGAGGTTGCTGTGAGCTATGACACCACAACAATCTACCCAGGGTGACAGCTTGAGACTTTCTCCAAAAAAAAAAAAAAAAAACTGTAGTGCTGCAAACATGGTGTGCTGTGTTCATCAGGTCAATTAGTCCTGCTCTGTAACCATCCTGCTGAAACAACTCAAATTATTATAAAATACGCTTGAAAGACGAGTTGAAGTGGTATTTTTTAACGTTGTTTAGTCATAATACATAAAGAATGCTTTCTTCCTGTACCTGTTTACCAAAGACAGAAGTTAAGCTCCTAAAACAAATGCAAGTGTTAACGATAAAGCAAATAGAATTTTTTTATTCCATTCAAAAAGTGTTGTTAATATTTTACTCTACAGTTAAAATTTTTTTTAAAAACAAGAAGTATAGTAGTTGCAAAAGAAAAGACAGAGAATAATGGACAAGGAACATAAATATATAGGTAATTCAAAGCAAACATCAACTATATTTAAATCAATGTCTTGGGCCCCAACCAAAAAAAAATTTTTTTTTTTTTAAGAGACAGAGTCTCACTTTATCACCCTCGGTAGAGTGTTATGGCATCACAGCTCACAGTAACCTCCAACTCCTGGGTTTAGGCGATTCTCTTGCCTCAGCCTCCCAAGTAACTGGGACTACAGGCGCCTGCCACAACGTACAGCTATTTTTTTGTTGTTGCAATTTGGCTGGGTTTGAACCCACCACCCTCCGTATATGGGGCCAGTCCCCTACTCACTAAGCTACAGGCACCGCCCCAAGCAAAAACTTTTTAAAAGACACTAAAACATAAGAGAGACATGACTGAATTTAAAGGACTGATTTTGCTCAAAAGAAAGGCAAAGATATTAACTTTAGACTTTGAAAAGTTAAGTATATATGTTAAAAAGTTCTTATGTGAATCACTAAGATAAAAGAGTGTGCTGGCTGGGCCAACAGTGGTTACAGCACTAGCCAAATACACCGAGGCTGGTGGGTTCAAACCTGGCCTGGGCCAGCTAAACAATAATGACAACTGCAACAACAACAAAAAAAGCCAGGCAGGCATTTGTGGAGGGCACCTGTAGTCCCCCCTACTTGGAAGGTGGAGACAGAAGAATTGCTTGAGCCCAGGAGTTGGAGGTTGCTGTGAGCTGTGATGCCACAACACTCTACCCATGGCGACAGCTTGAGGCTCTGTCTCAAAATAAATAAATAAATAAAAGTCTTACTCTTTGACCAGGCTAGGTAGAGTTCCAGGGCATTGGCCAAGCTCAAAGCAACCTTAAACTCCTGGGCTCAAGCAATCCTCATGCCTCAGCTTCCCAAATAGCTGGGACTAGGCTCCACTACAATGCCTGGCTTTTTTTTGTTGTTTTTTCATTTTGTTTCATTTTTAGTCGAGACAAGGTCTAATGTTAGGGTTATAAGCATAAGCCACACACACACACATACCCCACAATCTGCCATTTAAATCTTCCTTAACAACTGCTTTTATGGGTATCACGCAAGTTCTTAATTCAATGTTGTCCACCGTGAAGGAGCTAAGGAAATTTCACCCCAAAATACGATTCCTTCGTATAAAGATTATTTTGAATTAAAGACTATTCATGAATGTTAAAGAGCGGAGAGAGTTTGGAGGCTTTGTCTGGCTCCCATTCTCATAGCCACTGCAGTACACTGAGCTCCATAGAGACAGCAGACATGGCAAAGGCGGATAAGGCCTGTTATGAAAGAGAACGGAAAAACCTATATCCCTCCTGAAGGGGAAACAAGAAGTTCAAGAATCCCAATGCACCCAAGAGGCCTCCCTTGGCCTTTTTCTTGTTGTGTTCTGAGTATCGCCCAAAAATCAAAGTCAAAGGAGAACATCCGGCCCGTCCATTGGCGACGTTGCAAAGAAGCTGGGAGAGACGTGGAATAACGTCTCTGCGGATGACAAGCAGCCTGATGAAAAGAAGGCTGCAGAGCTGAAGGAAAAATACGAAAAAGGATACTGCTGCATACCGAGCTAAAGGAAAGCCTGATGCTGCAAAAAGGGCGCCGTCAAGGCTGAAAAAAGGAAGAAAAAGAAGGAAGAGGAGGAAGAGGAGGAGATGAAAAGGATGAGGAGGAGGAAGATAACAAAGATGAAGAAGATGATGATGAATAACTTAGTTCTAGCCCAGTTTTTTTTTTTTTTTCTTGTCTATACAGCCTTTAACGCCCCCCCAGTACACAACTCACTCCTTTTAACGAAAAAAATTGAATGTAAGGCTGTGTAAGATTTGTTTTTAAACTGTACGGTGTCTTTTTTTGTATAGTTAACACACTACCGAATGTAGTGGTAGGCCTGTCCTGGTGGTATTAACCTTGCCTGGTACAATATGGGGGTTGTAAATTGGCATGGAAATTTAAAGCAGGTTCTTGTTGGTGCACAGCACAAATTAGGTATATATGGGCATGGTAGTTTTTTCATCTTAAGTTGTCTCTCATGCAGCTTATACGAAATAATTGTTCTGTTAACTGAACACCACTCTGTAATTGTAAAAAAAAAAAAAAAAAAAAAAAAAATTAAGCTGTTTTTTTGACATTCTGAATGCTTCCAAGTAAATATAATTTTTTTTAATTAAAATAAAATAAAGACTGTTCATGTTCATGTTCATGTTCGGTGTCCGTAGTTCAGTGAGTAGGGCACTGGCTACATTACACCAAGGCTGGCGGGTTCGAGCCCGATGCGGGCCTGTTAAGAGCAGCTAAAAAATAGCGGAGCATTGTGGCATTGTGGCATTGTGGCAGGGCAGTAGCCTGCAGCCCCAGCTACGGGAGGCTGAGGCAAGAGAATTGCTTAAGCCCAAGAGTTTGAGGTCTCTATGAGCTGTAACACCACGGCACTCTACCTTCTACCAAGGGTGACCAAGTGAGACTGTCTAAAAAAGACTATTCATAATCAGGAAACACAGAACAAAGACTTTCCTCTATCTACCTAAAATCTAAAACCTCCTTATCACGTGCTAATAGACCTGGCTTCAAGGTCATTTGAAGCACAATACCTGTCTCTCAGGTTAATCTACAAATCAATCTATTTCCCTTTATCTACACATCCCCCCCACACCAGAAACCACTTACAGCACCTAATACTTTCCAAATTCTCTCCTCCCTCCCTTCTAAAAGGCATCTTTAAAAGTCACTGATCATCTCTGAAACTTTTAAGAAATAATTCTTGTGGTTCCCCCCATGCTCCTGGCATTTGGAAATAAATCTTTCTCTTACTCATCTACCATAACTGGGAGTTGATCTTTTCAGGGAACCAAGCAAAGGAAAAGGGCAAGTTTCGCCGCGCTCCCTACAACTGCCTACAGAATAAAATCCAAAACCCTTTAGTCTAGTATTTAAGTCTTTTACACCTTAACATAGTGGGAAAAACACTAGGCAATAAAGATTACATAAATACCATGAATCCGCTGGTATTTTGCCCTGGAATTACGAGCGGAATCATAGAATCTGACAGCTAGAAACTATTAATCTTACTGTGCCTGACCCAGCGTTGCTTTGAGGTCTTAATGAGGACAAATGTGAAAGCTCACTGAAAACTATCAATCACTCTACAAATACAAGATGTCGGTTTTACTATCCTGTACTCAGACAAAAATCAAGAGTTGCAGAACCTCTCAGGATATAATAGATCAGCCTCCTATGAGAGTGAAGAAAATTCCCCTTTTCTGAAGATTTGATCATTTGAGTCCATAAAACAATATATTAACAGGAAAAAGTGTATACAAATTTATTACATGCACAGGCGTGCAAAGGATTCATACAAAATATGAAAACTCAAAGAAAGGACTAGACGACTTAAGTTTCTACAACATCCCGAGGTTACAGGGGAAAAAAAAAAAAAGTGCCTGGAGGGTGGCCAGACAGGCCTGGCACGGGAAAGTCTTGGGACACAGAGCTCAGGGTCAGGGACTCAGAAAGCACGGTTGGTAGCCTGGGGCAAGTTTCTGGGCAAGACCTTCAAAGGTGTCAGACTCTAAGTCTCCTTAGGAGAGTTAGTCTTTCCTAGGTGTGGACAAGGGGGGGGGGGGGGACTCTGAAAAAGCCTGCCAGCTTATTTCACAAATGTAGTTTTTCTCTAAAGATGCAAATCTCCTCCACAAAAGGCAGCTTTCCAGAGCTATTCCGGGTCTGCAGTTTCTCTGAAACACCATCTTGAAATATGCGAAAGAGGTATATTTTGGGGTGCGATATTCTGGTTTTCTTTACTTAGGTATACAATCAAGTTGTGACTTTCCCAGTGAACTAAGTGATTATCTGAAAACCAGGTCATAAAGCCAATGAGACCAGCTACTCTGACCTCTTTCACCTACCCTATGAATACGTCTGGCACAAAGAGGCATTCAGTACGTATTTGCTGAGTGACTGAGTTCCTAAAATACAACTGAACAAAGATGTTAAAAAAAGATGATACGTCAAAGGGGGACCCATCCCAAGTGTCCATGACAGATGCTTCCATCTACGTAGTGAAACCATACAAGAAATTCGAAAGGAGAAAGTGATAGGTTTGGAAAATGCTCAGCTGCTCAGTTGGTGCTGCAGAATTTCTCTAGACCAAGACTGGAGTATAAAAGTATAAGTTTGGGAGGGGGTGGCACTTGTGGCTCAAAGGGATAGGGCGCCAGTCCCATATGCCAGAGGTGACAGGTTCAAACCCAGCCCCGGCCAAAAACCACAAAATAAATAAATAAATAAATAAAATTGGTTAAAAAAAAAAAAAAAAAAGTGTAAGGTTGGGAGGGGTGGGGTCTTGGCGTATGGCACACCTTTTAGGGGCAAAACACAATTTAAGAGGGACTTTACAAAAAAAATGCAATCAGTGTAACCTGGTTTCTTGTACCCTCAATGAATCCCCAATAATTAAAAACAAAAAGTATATTTTACATTAGAGAAAGGGAAGAGAGAGGGGAAGAGATGAGAAAGACAGAAGAGAGCAGAGAGCAGGGAGTGAAGGGGAAATGGGGGGAGAGAAAAGGAGCCAGAGACGGCGGGACATCCCACTGAAAGGAAGGAAGAAGGTCCACCCTGAGGTCCAGGGGGAAGCTGGATTTAAGGAGGGAGGAGAAGTAATAGCAGCAGAATACCTTTTTCTAGGTGTTTCCAATCCTTAGGCCTGATTGTTTCTCTGTCAGGGACACTCATGAATCACTTGAGGCTTAAGGGAACAAATTATAAAAGACAAAGAACTGGGGAAATGTAAAGAGAATTTAATTTCCTTTTGGTCAATTGGGTTCCTCAATGTACAGAGATCCACAGTGTAGGGAGGAGGAAGTGGCAAGAGAAACGAAAGCAGGCTAAGAGATTCTATGCCTTAATGAAAAACTATGCGTTAGTAATTCTTCTACTATGAAGAACTACTATCCTTACAGAAGGTATGCTTGTGAATATAATGAGAAATGCAGGTCCTGGGTGGCTCCTGTAGCTCAAAGGAGTAGGGCACCAGCCCCATATGCCAGAGGTGGTGAGTTCAAACCTAGCCTTGGCCAAAAACTGCAAAAAAAAAAAGAGAGAGAGAGAAAAATGCAGGTCCTAATGGTAAAAAATATTCTAGAAGAAATGTGGACTTTGTCCTAAGGATGTAGCAAGTATTTTTGAAGGAATGTTTTCCTCCAAACAGTCTTCGGCCCCCATATTTGGTTCTGGGAGGAACAGAGAAGGTAAGCTTGTCAAACCAGAATGAATCTCAGAACTCATCAGAGCTTAAGTGTCGGCTTGTAAGTGACACAGCCATTTGTATCCAGAAGGAGGATGGATAACACGAATGGGGAGAAGGGAGAAGAATGAAAGAGATGTGGCTCCATCCCTAATTTTTTTTTTTTTTTTTTTTTTTTTTTTTTTTTGGAGACAAGAGTCTCACTCTGTTGCCCTGGCATCAAAAAACAACCTCAAACTCCTGGACTTGGACAATCCTCTTGCCTTGGCCTCTCAGAATGCTAGGATTAGACTCGAGCCACCCCACCACCACCACTGGTCCATAACATTTTTAAATAGGGGGACTGGCATGGTGGCCCACATAAGTAATTCTTTCTAGCACTCTGGGAGGCTGAGGCAAGGCAGATGTATTGCTTGAGCTCAGGAGTTCAAGACCAGCCTGACCAAGAGTGAGATCCTGTCTTTAACAAAAAAATAGAAAAAACTAGCCAGGCGTTATTGTGGTGGGCATGTAGCAGTGAGCTACACTGTAGCCCTGTCGCCAAAAAGAAAAAAAAAAAAAAGAAAGAAAAGAAAAAGAAATCTCTTTTCTAAAAATACATAAAAATTAAAAATAAAGCAGACACCTGTAATCCCAGCTACTTGGGAGGCTGACACAAGAGAACTGCCTAAGCCCAAGAGCTGGAGGTTACTGTGAGCTGTGATGCCATGGTACTCTACCGAGGGCAACAAAGTGAGACTGTCTCAAAAAAAACAAAAAAAAATTAAAATTAAAAATAAAAAGGCAGGGGGGCACCCATTGCTCAGTGGTTAGGGCACTGGCCACATGGTCCGGGGCTGGTGGGTTCAGACCCGCCTCGGGCCTTCTAAACAAACAAACAAAAAAAAAAATAGCTGGGCATTGTGACAGGCGACTGTAATCCCAGCTACTAGGGAGGTTGAGGCAAGAGAATTGCTTGAGCCCAAGAGTTTGAGGTTGCTGTGAGCTATGATGGCATAGCACTCTACTGAGGGTGACAAAATGAGACTGTCTCAATAAAAAAATAAAAATAAATAAAAATAAATAAAAATAAAAAGGTGGCAAGAAAGGCATCTAGTTGGAAAGTCTAGATGGACAGTGAGAGATTAGAGTATGGGCAAATACAGGTAGGAAGTGAATGGGATTGATGTTTAAAATGTGTGCTAAATTGTTGGAAAAAGGGAAAAGGAACAAAGGAATATCATGATCCCTCTGGAAACCAGGACCGGTCTTCATTCTCTGTGAAAGTGAATAAGCACCTTACTTGACTTTCCAAAAATGCTTGGAATTATAATTTTTGTTAAGTGATTAAACTGCTTTTCAAAATAAGCAAATTCAAACATAACCCCCTACAGCTCATATTATACACAAAAATTTGAGATGATCACAAATGTAAATATAAAAGCTAAAACCATAAAGCTTTTAGAAAAAAACAGAACATCTTTACAACCTTAGGGTAGGTAAAGAGCACTTAGAACACAGAAAAGTACTAACCATAAAAGAAAAGCAGGCTGGCGTCTGTGGCTCAGTGAGTAGGGCGCCGGTCCCATATACCGAGGGTGGCGGGTTCAAACCGAGCCCGGCCAAACTGCAACCAAAAAAATAGCCGGGCCTTGTGGTGGGCGCCCGTAGTCCCAGCTGCTCGGGAGGCTGAGGCAGGAGAATGGCAGAAGCCCAAGAGCTGGGTGGCACCTGTGGCTCAGTGGGTAGGGCGCCGGCCCCATATACGGAGGGTGGTGGGTTCAAATCCAGCCCCGGCCAAATTGCAACAAAAAAAATAGCCTGGCATTGTGGCAGGTGTCTATGGTCCCAGCTACTGGGAGGCTGAGGCAAGAGAATCGCCTATGCCCAGGAGTTGGAGGTTGCTGTGACCTGTGTGACTCCACGGCACTCTACTGAGGGCGATAAAGTGAGACTCTGTCTCTACAAAAAAAATTTAAAAAAAGAGGCTCGGCACCTGTGGCTCAAGTGGCTAAGGCACCAGCCACATACACCTGAGCTGTCAGGTTCGAATCCAGCCCGGGCCCACCAAACAACAATGACGGCTGCAACCAAAAAAAAAAAAAAAAAAAAAAATTTAAAAAAAGAAAAAAAAAGAACCCCAAGAGCTGGAGGTTGCTGTGAGTCCTGTGACGTCAGGGCACTCCAAGGAGCGCAGTAAAGTGAGACTCTGTCTCTACAAAAAAAACAAACAAACAAACAAAAAAAAAAAACAATAACAACTGCAACAAAAAAATAGCCAGGCCACTGTGGTGGGTGCCTGTAGTCACAGCTACTTGGGAGGCTGAGGCAATCCCTTAAGCCCAAGAGTTGGAGGTTGCTGTGAGCTGTAACTCCACAGCCCTCTACTGAGGGTGAAATAGGAAAGGAAGGGAGGGAGGGAGGGAGGGAGGAAGGCACTGGCAAATTCAACTTAATCAAAATTAAAAATTCCTATTCATCAAAATATACCATTAATGACAGGAGTAGATAAGACACACACTGGGAGAAAATATTCACAAAATCCTAATAATCCATATATATATATATATTTTTTTTTTAGACAGTCTCACTATGTCACCTTTGGTAGTGTGCTTTGGTGTCACAGCTTACAGCAACCTCAAACCCTGGGCCCAAGCAATTCTCTTGCCTCAGCCTCCCAAGTAGCTGGGACTACAGACACCCAGCCATTTTCCTGTTGCAGTTGTTATTGTTTACCTGGCCTGGGGCTGGGCTGGAACCTTCCAACCTTGGTGCACGTGGCCAGCACTATATATCCACTGTGCTACAGGTGCCAAGCCCCTAATATATATATGTATTTTAAAGGATTTGCATCCAGGACGGTGCCTGTGGCTCAGTGAGTGGGACGCCCGCCCCATGTACGGAGGGTGGCGGGTTCCGGCCTGGGCCGGCCCTGGCCAAACTGCAAAAAAAAACCCAAATAGCTGGGCGTTATGGTGGGCGCCTGTAGTACCAGCAGCTTGGGAGGCTGAAGCAGGAGAATCGCGTAGGCCCAAGAGCTGGAGGTTGCTGTGAACTGTGTGACATCATGGTACTCTACCAAGGGCAATAAAGTGAGACTCCGTCACTACAAAAAAAAAAAAAATTTGCATCCAAAATAGAGTTCCTGGGTGGCGCTTGTGGCTCAGTGGGTAGGGCACTGCCCCAAATACCAAGGGTGGTGGATTCGAACCCAACCCTGGCCAGCTAAAATAGCAATGACAACTGCAACAACAAAAAAAGAGCTAGTGGTTCTGGCAGGCGCCTGTAGTCCCAGCTACCCCGGATGCTGAGGCAAGAGAATCACTTAAGCCCAAGAGTTGGAGGTTGCTGTGCACTGTGATGCCATAACACTCTATCGAGGACAACATTCAGTCTCAAAACAAAACAAAACAAAACAAGATAGAGTTCCTGCATATCAATATGAAAAAGATATAATCCAATTAAAACTGGCATTTCACAAAGGCAGACATATGATTAGCCAAGAAACAAGGATAAAACTGTTCCACACCATTAGCCATAAGAGAAAGGCAAACTAAAGCCACTATGAACCACTGCTACACACCCACCAGAACAGCTACAATTAAAAGGCTAATAACAGGCGGCCAGACGGAGCCTGTGGCTCAGTGGGTAGGGCGCCAGCCCCATATACTGAAGGTGGCAGGTTTGAACCCAGCCCCGGCCAAACTGCAACAACAACAAAAAATAGCTGGACGTTGTGGCAGGCACCTGTAGTCCCAGCTACTCAGGAGGCTGAGGCAAGAGAATCACCTAAGCCCAGGAGTAGGAGGTTGCTGGGTTGCTGTGAGCTGTGACACCACAGCACTCTACTGAGGGCAATAAAGTGAGACTCTGTCTCAAAAAAAAAAAGGCTAATACCACAAAAATGTTGGCAAGGATGTGGACCAACTGGAATTTCATACATTTCTAGTAGGAGTATGAAATAATAGAATGTTTGGGAAACCTGGTCAGTAGTTTCTTACAGTAAAGTTAAACATGCCCCAAACATGGGCCGGTGGCTCATGCCTGTAATCCCAGCACTCTGGGAGGCCAAAGTGGGTGGATTGCCTGAGCTCACCAGTTCAACACCAGCCTCAGCAATACTGAGACCCCATCTCTAAAAATAGCCAGGTGGTGTGGCAGGTGCCCATATTCCCAGTTACTTGGAAGGCTCAGGCAAGAGGACTGCTTGAGCCCAAGTCTGAGGTTGCTGTGAGCCATGACATCATAGCACTCTACTGGGGGCAACAAAATGAGACTCTGTTTCAACAAACAAAAAAAGTTAAACATGCATCTATGCTTTTCCAATGAACATTACCACTCCTATTTGCGGAAGAGAATAACATGTCCTCAAAAAATCTTCTACAAGAAAGTTCAGAGCAGCTTAATTTATACTATCTTCAAACTGGAAACAACCCAAAAGTTCAACATCTAGCAAATGGATAAACAAATTGTACAATAAAATAATACTTGTACAATAAAATAATACTCAACAATAAAAAGCAATGAGCTATTGTTATACCCACTTCCAATAACACGAATGAATGAATGAAAAGAAGTGATGCTAAGTGAAAGAAGCCGAATACAAAAAGAGTATACACAGCACAATCCCATTTATATAAATAGGCAAAATGTACCTGTGGTGACAGGCAGAGTGGGGGTGGTGTGGTGGGGATTAACTGGGAAAAGGAACCAGGGAACTTTCTGGAGTTTTGGAAATGTTCTCAAGGAATATGGGTTACATTTGCATTTAACTGTAGATTTTATCATATGTAAATTGAAATTAAATAAAAGACAAGAAAAAAGATCTCTAGTATAAGTAGCTGAAATCATGCTTTATTATCAGATTAAAGAAACCCATGGAACCTATAAATCACCAAAGTTCTCTTAGCCTCCGTTTTTGTACCTGTAAATGGGCAATAAAGAAAATCTACCAGGCCAGGTAGGGTGCAGTGGCTCATGGTGGCTCACAGTGGCTAGGATTCAGCGCTTTTACCACCATGGCCCAACACACCCTAAAATGAGAGGTTCTGGCTCGGTGGCTGTAACAGTGGTTACAGCGTCAGCCACATACACCGAGGCTGGCAGGTTTGAATCCAGCCTGGGCCAGCTAAACAACAATGACAACTGCAATAACAACAACAACAAAAAAAAAAGCCAGGTGTTGTGTGGCAGGTGCCTGTAGTCCCAGCTACATGGGAGGCTGAGGCAAGAGAATCACTGAAGTCCAAGAGTTTGAGGTTGCTGTGAGCTGTGATGCTACAGCACTCTATGAAGGGCAACACGGTGAGACTCTGACCCCCCCCCCCCAAAAAAAAAAAAAATGATGAGAGGTTCTGGCAAAGAACCAGGGTGCGGGTCGGCAAGAAAGGAGAGACGGCCAATCAGGGACAAGGAAAGACTTTAATAGAGGGGAAAAGGCAAATGAAGACTGACCAGGTGTCAGCTCAGCTCTCACAGTTGCAAAAGGCTTTTTATTAGCCTCATCAGTATAGCTGGAATGGGGCAGTGAGCCCAGAGTATCACTCAGGGCTCTTCTCCAGTGACAGTTAGGATTATGAGCAGGTTCTTAGGATTATGGGTCAGGATTATGAGTAGGATGTTTCCAGGAACTCTGGCCTTACGGCACTCCATGAGTGGGGAGGACATTGCTGGTTTCTGACCCAATTTTCTAAATGGCTGCAATCCTGTCAGGGTTATGAGAATTCCTTTCCCACACTTAACTTGCAAAACAGGCAGTTATTTACTAAGATGAGCCCTTACAATAGACTCTTATGGGAGTATCTGCCCTTTTTTCTGAAAACCCTCCTGTTTCTTATAACTGACCCCATTCCATCCAGATAGCTCCTGAAGTGAGGGGGTTAGGGAATGTAAGGGAGCAGCCTTGCTCTTCAGGGCTTCCCTACTCCCTAAGCACACGACTATTTTAAAATGTTCATGAAGGATGCCGTCTGTGGCTCAGTGAGTAGGGCGCCCGTCCCATATACCAAAGGGGGCAGGTTCGAACCTGGCTCCAACCAAGCTGTAACAAAAAATAGCCAGGTGTTCTGGCAAGCACCTGTAGTCCCAGCTACACAGGAGGCTGAGGCAAAAGAATCGCCTGAGCCCAAGAGCTGAAGGTGCTGAAGGTTGCCACAGCACTCTGCCAAGGGCAATAAAGTGAGACTTTATCTCAAAAATAAATAAATAAATAAATAAATAAATAAAATGTTCATGAAAATCAAAGTTTTGAGGCCTCTAATCCCAGCACTCTGGGGGTTAAGGGGGTGGCTCCCTTGAGCATAGTTCAGAGACCAGCCAGATGGGGGTGTCATTTCTAAAAATAGCAGGATGTTGTAGAGGGAATCTATAGTCCTGGCTCCTAGGGAGGCTGAGGTAGAAGGATTCCTTGAGCCCAAGAGTTTGAAATTGCTGTGAGCTATGACACTATAGCACTCTACCTAGGGTGACTAAGTGAGACTCTCAAGAAAAAAAAATTAAAGTTTTGGATAACCAAATTACATTTAAAGGTATGAAGGAAACGCACTACTAAAAAAGCCTAAGTTGTTTTATGAAACACAAAAGTTTTTATAAAGATTACTGGTACTTAAACCAGGTTTCCCACATATAATGTTTACATGAAGCAACTTTTTTTTTTTTTTTTTTTTTTTTTTTTTTTTTTGAGACAAGTCTCACTCTGTTGCCTGGGGTAAGAGTACTATGGTGTCATAGCTCACAGCAACCTCAAACTCTTGGGCTCAAGCCATCTTCTGGCCTCAGACTCCTGAGTAGCGGAGACTACAGGTGCCGGCCACAACACGCCTCTCATTTTTTCTATTTTTAGTAAAGACAGGCCTGGCTCTTTCTCAGACTGGCCTTAAACTCCTAACCTCAAGTAATTCACCCACCTTGGCTGTGCTAGGATCATAGGCATGATCCACCGTGCCAAGTCCTAAGGCAACATTCTTATTCCCATTTGCTAGAAAACTTTCTAATTATCTTCCAAAAGGCCATATATTTCTAAATGCTAAGACAGGCGCACCAATTACTACTTTCCACAATAAGCACGCTCACATAGTAGACAAAGCTTGCTGAGTACTCCTTTTATCACACCAACACTGTCTGGTTGGATTACAGCCAATAACAGGGCTCAAGTAGATTTATCTTTCTGTAGATCACGTAGTACATTTGCCTAATGCAGTGCCCTAGATTTTACAAATTACATTCACTAATGTAACTTGCAAGATTGGAACATTTTCAAAGGGGACAATTGTATAAAATAGTCTGTCTTGATCATCAACAAAGCACCCACTATTTTGAAACTACACACTGCACTTTTGCCCTAATTTTAAATTCCTGTAAAGAATTTCTTGGCTTTTAGCACATTCAAGGTTGAACCAATATGCTGATGCTCTATCCACATCTACACTAAACAGAAAGAACCCACACATACTAAAGATCTGTTTGAAAGCTTTTAAGGCCAAAAATTTCTATTGTGTGGCCATGATAGGCAGTGACCAAAGGAAACTTGAAACTATAAATAGCACAGTGAACACCCATGTAGGGGAGGGGGAATTGTTTTGCTTATAACAGTACACCACAGGGGTTGGGAATACGACTCAGAGGTTGGGAATACGACTGAACGTCAATATTACATCAACAAATTATGAACCAACAAAAAATTCCAAGTCAGGATTAAGAGGATAATGTATTCTCACTGAAAAGTTTCATATTCCATTTGGCTACCATTTTTAAGGCATTTCCTGGAGACGCAGAGCTATTCACTGCAAAGTAACTTGGGTCTAACTCTCCATTCATGAATGTCACAAAATGCAAATGCAAAATGCAGTGGAATACGGTTCAGTGTTGGTGCAATGTAGGGGTGCCAAAAATCAACCCAGGGCAGGTACAGGGCAACACTCCATCAGGTTTCCTCACTTCCCCTGAGAATCATTGCTCCCCATACAAATCGGATCATAAAAGCTCCAACCTGAAAAAAATGTCAGATTTGCCAAATTTGTCTGTTTTAAAAGGTATTGGGACCACCTGTCAACGGGCAGAAAGAAGTGAGTAGAAAATGGCTTCCCTGGGCAGATTGAAACGCAGTAAATCACACGCAAATCTTTTCCCAGAGTAAGAGCTTTAAATTAAACATGTGCACGGGGATCCATTCACAGGCTGGCTGCAAGAGCCGCCGACCATTTCAACCCCGGATCCGAACGTGCGAAGCACAGCAAACCCGAGCTGCGGGCAGGACAAATGGGCATGCCAAACATGCAACCCTGACCACCGCAGCAGCGAAATATGCCCCGTCACCTCTACGACGGCCGTGAGCGCCGTCAAAACACAAAGCTCAGCGGGTTTTTAGAGAAAAGGAAACACGTGCCAGGCAGATAAGACCGGAGCCGTTCCGCTTCCGAGCGCAATCACACCAACCCCGCGGAGCGTGGCTCCCCACGGCCCAAGCGCTGACCGCAGGGCTAGCTCCTGGTCTGAGCGCCCCCGGTCTACCCATCACCTCCCTGTCCAGGGCCGCAAACTCCCGGCCTGCCCCCGCCGAGGACGGCTGAGCCGAGGAGAACTGCAGACACGCTCGCCCAGAGAATTAAGTTTCTAATAATATAACTTTAGGCGGATGAGCGCAGCCTCGCCCAACACCGAGGCCTAACCAGGAGCCAACTTCGGGGCGCGTAAAGCCAAACCCGGACGCGGGCTGGGCACCCGCGCCCAGTCAGGGCAGGTGCGCTCCCGCCCCGCGGCCGCGCTCACCAGGTACCAAACGCCAAGCAGGATGGTGCCAGTGCGGACATGGCAGCACAGGCAACAGCTGTTGGAGTAGAACCTCGTCCAGGGCGCGACCATCTTCATCGCTCCGGCCGCGGGCGCAGGGTCGCGAGTGCGCGCGTAAGTTTTCAGGAGCGTTGACCGTGTCTCCCCGGGTCCGCCGCGCCGCTGCTGCCGCCTCCTCGTCCGCACCGGCTCCCGGCCCGCTCGCCTACCCCAGTCCCCTCCTCGTTCCGCGTTCCCGGGAGAGATCTGCGCGGCTGCCGCGGCTGGGCTCAGCGCTCCGAAGGCGGCGGCGGCACAGGCGGCTGCAGGAGGGGGGCGGGGCGGGCGGGGCACGTGACCCGCGGCCGGGCCCGTGACGTCACCGCTATCTTGTAAATAAATACATCATCGTTGCACTCTCGGCCCATCCCGGGGCGGCCTGCGTCGGAATTCCAGGCCTTCCCTCTTCCATCTTCCCATTGGTGTAACTCTGTTAGGCGTTCTAGACTCTCTTACTGTAGTTCGTTTTGTCTTTCTGCCTTTCTACTCCTGTCTTGCAGATAATCCGTAGGTGCAATGCTATCACTGCTCTCTCTCGCATACTAGAGGAAGGAACGCTGCGCAGTGCGAATCCACTCGACTGCAGTACTTTGAAACTCTGCTGAAGCAGCTGGGAGCAATTTGTCTCCACTTCCCAGCTCAATTACTTTGGTAGTAATCTTTTCCCAGAAAATAGGATGTGTGTCAAGGACATCTGGCAGTCCTTCGGGCAGCATTTTTAATCATGACTGTAGCTCGAAAGAAACAACTATCGTACCAGTTATTAACACAAGGTCTCTGTAAGGCACAGTACGCTGTGCTGTGACTTGGAGTTTATTTTCTCCCTACTGGTGTTTTACCTTGAAGCACCCTAGTCCCCGGTTAGCTTTTGACCAACTTCCACTAAAGCCAAGTATCTAAAATAGTTGAGTTCAGAGGCTGAAGCAGAGAGATTGCTTGAGCTCAGGAGGTCAAAACCAGCCTGAGCAAGAGACCCATTTCTACTAAAAATAGAAAAACTACCCGGGCATTGTGGTGGGTGCCTGTAGTCCAAGCTGACTCCAAAGGCTAAGGCAGGAGAAGAATTGCTTGAGCCCAAGAGTTTAAGGTTGCTGTGAGCTGTGATGACACTCAAGTACTCTACCCAGGGCAACAGAGTAAGACTCTGTCTCAAAAAAAAAAGAAAGAAAGAAAGAAAAGGAAATTTAGTTTATTGGCACATATGAAAATTTTATTTCAGGCTTGGAACAAGAAAAACGTGGGTTTGGCTTAAATTTCTTAAGGATAGAATATATAGGAAGAAGAATGATGTTAAGACAGTTCAAGTGGCTCAGCACGTGTGGCTCAAGGGCTAAGGCGTCAGCCACATACACCTGAGCTGGCGGGTTGGAATCCAGCCCTGGCCTACCAAACAACAAAGATGGCTGCAACCAAAAAATAGCCGGGCGTTGTGGTGGGCGCCTGTAGTCCCAGCTACTTGGGAGGCGGAGGAAAGAGAATGAATCACTTAAGCCCAGGAGTTGGCGGTTGCTGTGAGCTGTGACATCATAGCACGCTACCCAGGGAGGCAGCTTGAGGCTCTAGCTCAAAAAAAAAAAAAAAAAATAGCCAGGTGTTGTGGCGGGTGCCTGTAGCCCCAGCTATTTGGGAGGCTGAGGCAAGAAAATCGCTTAAGCCCAAGAGTTGGAGGTTGCTGTGAGCCGTGAGGCCACAGCACTCTACCTAGCGCAATATAATGAGACTGTGTCTCAAAAAAAAAAAGACTGTTCAAGTGCAGAACTGGTTACTTTTACAAGGCTTTAAAGGTGCCGTGACTTTTTTTTGTTGTTTGTTTGTTTGTTTTTTGAGAAAGAATCTTAACTCTGGATAGAGTGCAGTGACCTTGTTAGAGCTCACAGAAACCACAAGCTCCTGAGCTCAAGAGATCCTCTTGCCTTGTCCTCCCTAGTAGCTGGGACCCCAGACAGACACCACCATACCCACCACACCCAGCTAATTTTGTAGAGACATGGTCTTGCTCTTGCTCAGACATTCTTTTTGTTTATTTGTTTGTTTTTGTGACATTCTCTTTTTTGTTGTTGTTTTTGTTTGCAGTTTTTGGCCAGGGCTGGGTTTGAACCGCCACCTCTGGTATATGGGGCTGGTGCCCTACTCCATAGAGCTACAGGCCCTGCCCACTGACATTCTTTTTTTTTTGAGACAGAGTCTCACTATGTCACCCTCAGTAGAGTGCTCTGGTGGTACAGCTCACAGCAACCTCACTCTCTTGGGCTTAAAGGATTCTCTTACCTCAGCATCCGGAGTAGCTGGGACTACAGGCACCCACCACAATGCCTGGCTATTTTTTTTAAAGATGAGGTCTCATTCTGGCTCAAGCTGGCAATCCACTTGTGAGTTCTGGCAATCCACTGGTCTCAGCCTCCCAGGGTGCTGGGATTACAGGCGTGAGCCACCATGCCCAGCCTCAAGGCTGTGACATTCCTTTTTTTATTTTATTTTATTTTTTTTGAGACAGAGTCTCAAGCTGTTGCCCTGGATAGAGTGCCTGTCATAGCTCACTGCAACCTCCAATTCTTGGGTGCAAGCAATCTTCTTGCCTCCGTTTTTCTCTTCTAATAGAGATGGGGGTCTCAATTTTGCTCAGGCTGGTCTCAGACTCATGAGCTCAGGCTATCCATCCACCTTGGCCTCCCAGAGGGCTAGGATTACAGGTCTGAGCCACCACACCCAGCCTAAGGGTATGACATTCTTATTAGTTAGTTAATCCTGGACCCAAGAGCCATCCTCAGAGATGACAAGTAAAGGACCTTAATCAAAAATAATAAGTAACAGTACTGTGGGAGTTAGTAAGAAATTTCAAACCAGAAAGCTGAGGAGGTGTTTTTGTTTTGAAGCAGGGTCTTGTGTAGCTGGCTGGAGTGCAGTGGCCTGGTCATAGATCAAGCCTCAAACTGCTAGCTCAGCCTACCAAATAACTAGGTCTACAGGCAATCCCACCATAACCCTGGTGATTTTTTTCATTTTTTAGTAGTGTTGAGGGTCAGTGGTCATGGTTCCCCAAATCCAGTTGACCTGATTCGATTGCTCAGTTGAACTAGGAAGGTCAACTGAGGCGCGGTGGGAATTGAAAGCAAAAGTGAGTGGAAACTGAAAATAAAATTGAGCAGCACAGGCAGGGTGAATAGAAAGCAAAAGTAACCTACAGGTTTCAGTATAACAAAGAGAAATTTTATTTAAGAACAAAGAGGAAGCTTAGAGCACTCCCAGAGTTGGAAGTGGGTCCCTGTAGGGACAAGAAAAAGTGTTTGGGCCTTCTCTTCCATGACCTTGGGTATGGGACAAGATGAAGTTGTCTAGGCTTCCTCCCATGGGAAAGCGCCATGTACTCCCAGATAGCCATACTTGGGTACAGTGAAGTCATGCTTATGCAACTGCTGCTTGGTGTGCTGCCACTTTTGTTCTCCTGCATATAAAGGTGCACGGGACCTTTCCCCGCACAGATTGTGGATCGCAGATTGTGATGTGTAACTTAGCTCCCCTGCCTTTAGGAGCTAGGGCAGTCCTCCCAAGTAACTTAGCCTTTATTCAGCCACCTGCTCGTGAGCTGAATAAAGCATGTTACAACTGTCCTCCATACCTGAGTTTCTCTCCAGTCTGGCTGAATTAGAACTTGCATCATGGTCCTTCTCGTGAATGAGAAGAGGTAAGAGAGATGCAGAGATGCAAAGGCAGTCCAGAAATATAAATATCCTCTTTCTCTGTGGCTTGGCACCCATAGCACAGTGGTTACAGCACCAGTCACATACACTGAGGCTGGCAGGTTCGAACCAGGTCCAGGCCTACTAAATAACAGTGACAACTACAAGAAAAAATAGCAGGGTTGGGCGGCACCTGTGGCTCAAAGGAGTAGGGCACCTTTGAGGTGGTAGGTTCAAACCCAACCTCGACCAAAAACTGTAGAAAAAAAATATATATATAGCAGGGCATTGAGGCAGGCACCTATAGTGCCAGCTACTTGGCTGAGGCAAGAGAATCGATTAAGCCTAAGAGTTTGAGCTTGCTGGCCAAAACACTCTACTGAGGGTGGCATAGTGAGACTCTGTATAAAAAAAAAAAAAAAAAAAAAAAAGGAAATTGGTTGCGACTGTTTCACAGGCCTCTCCACACCTCCAGGTATTATTGTCCTTTTCTATTGGTCATTGGCTGCCTAGGGTACGTGGTACCCACATTGTTTTCCGTTTTTTGGCTAGAACTGCTGAGTGATGAATGTTTCTATGGGCCCTCCAGAATTCCTTGTTCAGCAGGCCAGGCTTTCCTCCCATCACCCTTCAAGGCCCTTTCTCAGTGTCCCTTCTCAGGTCTTGGGGTCAGGGGTCTTGCTGTGTTGCTCAGGCAAGTCTCAAACTCCTAGCCTAAAGGGATCCTCCCACCTTGACCTCCCAAAGTGCTAAGATTACTGGCTTGAGCCACTGAGTCTGGCCAAAGCTCAATTTTTATTTTATGTTTTTGCTACAAAATTCTAGCTTTTTTCCCATTATAGATAATTTTCTTTCTGGGCTCTCTAATATTTATGTTATGTGAATTATGCTCGAAGCCACTTTTAACCAGATATAGGACAAGCATTCGTGCTCTGAGAAAGAATAGAGATACAGGATCAGAATGGGGAATGTTGCCTTGAAAGAGACTTTAGAAATTCAGTTTTTTTGTTTTATTTTAGAAACGGAGTCTCACTTTGTTGCCCTCGGTAGAGTGCTGTAGTGTCACAGCTCACAGCAACCTCCAGCTCTTGGGCTTAGGCGATTCTCTTGCCTCAGCCTCCCGAGTAGCTGGGACTACAGGCGCCCGCCACAACACTTGGCTATTTTTTTGTTGCAGTTTGGCCGGGGCCAGATTTGAACCCACCACCCTCCATATATGGGGCTGGCACCCTACTTATTGAGCCACAGGTGCCACCCTAGAAATTCAGATTTCCAGGAAGTTCCCATAGTTATTGCCCTCTTTTCCTTCCCCACCAGAATTTTATATTCATTAGGCAAAATGACTCATTAATTCAAGAGAATTTTACTTTGCAGAAGGCTTACTATATTCCAGATTTGAATTTCCAGATAGCTGCCAAATTTCTCTAGGTAAAAAAAGAGACAGAGAATAGAGAGAACCCAGCAGGAGAACAAAAATAGGAAGAGAGGAAATACCCTTGCAGTGAAGTTTATTAAATAAAATGAGTTGCATTTCTTTGGATGCGAGAGTATAGGGATTGGCCTTAAAACAAGATCAGAGGCTTCTAAGGAACCAAGTCACAGCTGGGTTACTCTTTTCAAGCAATAGCAAATTTAAGTGTAATACTGATTGGCATAGTACAATTATTTAGGAAAGTTGCCTGATTTTTGTCCCTAGCAGCCTGAGCCTCTGGGGCCACCCTTGCTTTTTTCTATAGCAGAAGGTTAACAGCCCCTGTAATCTTGGTCAGATTGCTCTGGAGTTCACTTACATTGCTTTCCTATGGTACATTCCTTACCAAATTTTATTTTTATTTATTTTTTTATTTTTTTAGTTTATTTTTTTTTTTTTAGAGAGACAGTGTCTCACTTTATGGCCCTTTGGTAGAGGGCCGTGGCATCACACAGCTCACAGCAACCTCCAGCTCCTGGGCTTAAGCGATTCTCTTGCCTCAGCCTCCCGAGTAGCTGGGACTACAGGC
>CAUYPK010008994.1:0-36604 GCA_963574355.1 Loris lydekkerianus | reverse complement strand
CTCTTTCTCTGCTCTTCCTTTTCCCTACCCCTCCCTCCTTTCCTTTCTCTGTTCTCCCCTTCCCCCACCTCCCTCCCTCCTTCCCTCTCTCCGCTCTCTGCTCTCCCCTTCTCTCCCCACCCCATTTTTTAGTCTCACTCTTGTTCAGGCTGGTCTCCAACTCGTGAGCTCAAGTGATCCACCTGCCTCAGCCTCCCAGAGTGCTAAATGTTATTTATCTTTACAGATACAATTGCCTCTTCAAGGGTTTTGCCTGCCCCAATGCTAAGCACTATTTTCCCCAGATTTAGGAGGTAGGGAGGTAGAGGATGGGTCCAGGATCTTAGATGAATCTTTAAGCACTTGGCTTCTATGGAGAATGTTAGAAATATAGACACTTAAGAGACTGAGGAACATGAAGATTAGAGAGGGCCCTGCTGTCAGTGAATGGATCTCAAGAGAACAGAATCACTTTACTGAGTCTAATATTCTTGTCCATTCTGCCTTGATAGCAAGTGGGATCTAGAGGCAGAAAGAAATTGAACAGAAAGAGAGCTCCCCTGACTAGCCAATCCCAGAGCAGAGGCGACTGAGTTTGATTGCAAGTTTGTTTTTCAAATAATGAAACAAGATATGTAAAAGATTAAAAAATGACACCCAAAGTTTCTATGGGTTTATAGCTACGAAAAGGGATATAGTTTAGCTTTTGTATAGTATATAAAGTTAACTATTAAAAACACTGGTTAAATAATTTATTAAAGCAGCATTGAAAAAAATTAAAGATGAAAATTCTCACTCAGTTCTACTACTATAACTGATAGTTCTTTTCCCCTTCTATCTTTATACATATATGCCCATTGTTTTTACCTGATTGTGATCCTTGTTTACACTTTTTTTGTTATTTTAATATTGTTTGAGGGAATTTTTTATGTTGTGATAGCCTTTACATTTTGCATTTTTAACAGCAGCTTAATATTCCATAGAGTATGTTGACTGTAATTTACTTAGACTAACTAAAGCAATGACAAAAGGTTTATTTCCAGTTATTGCATGTTATAAAAATAATGCTGTAAAGTCTTGGTTATTTAAAATCATTTATACATCTTTTGTCTTTTCTGACATTGGGTTCAAGAAGATGCCTAAAAGGTAGGCCAGGATCTGGATCTGAGCTGGGAATTTTTGCCCCACTTGGATGAATGGATTTGACCATTGAGGTTTCTATGTACAAGAGCAGCAGTGACCAACTGTGGTCTCTTTTATAGATAGGAGTCAGATTGAATGTGTTTTTGTATAGCTAGTCAAGTGAAGCAGTGAGAACAGAGAAGGAACAAAGAAATCTGCAACTGGTTGTTATCAATTAGTTGTAAACACCACTGCACCTGGACCAGCCTGAGTGTATTTTGTTTTACTAAGTATATTTTCAAAATGATTTATGTAAAAAAAGTATGATTCATAGCAGGTTCAAGCAAGTTCAAATGCTGTAGTAACACTTACACTGATTAGCTTTCTTTATGAATATCTTTTCAAAGATTATATGAATGTGTATTATTTGTAATTAAAAACTTCTTTATAAAGAAGCCAATTAGGTTAACTAGAAGAATAAATCTATAATTGGGTCTATTTTAGTACATCTCCTTCAAAGCAAACATTGTTTTTTACTTTCTGTTATTCTAAAACATTGATTTGTTCCTCTGTTTCAAAGAGAAAAATAGACTATTATAGCCCCTTATCCATGTACATACCAAAGATACAATTGTTAAAATTTTGCCATTTTTTTAGATATTGATTTTTTTTAAGAACTAAAACGTTACAGTTACCTCTCTCTATCCTTTCCCAGTCTCACTTCTTTCCCATTCCAGAGATAATTGCTTTTCCAAAGTTAGTATACACACTTTTTCTGATCTGTGTTTATAAATCCAAAGAAATTAGGTCATAATGATTTATAATATTTTTTTTGTGTTGGCAACATTTACATAAATGGTATGCTGTGTCTACTCTTCTGTAACTTTTGTTGGTCAACACTTTTTAAATGTAAAGTTATTTTTATTTCCACCTAGTATTCCATTGTACACTCCTTTTTTTTGCTCAAATATTTATTAAGCACTTTTTATTGTTCAAACATGGTACAAGGCACCGGGATATAACAATGACTATGACAAAGTCCCGCAAGGAGCTCAGTCTAGTGGTAAACTACCAAGTAAATTGAGGTACAGAGTGCTAAATGACTTAATGAGGTAAAAATAGCTAGCTAGGTACATGGAAATGTGGGACTAGAGCTGGAGAGAGGGCAGGACGCAAATTATGGTAAGTAGAACTCCTCCAATTGAAAAGTAAGGCTGCTTACCAAAACATATTACAAGAATTTGCTCACAAAAACCTTATAGTAGTTACCAAATTTCACCATGATTGCATTCATGGCTCACAATGAACTGCATTCATGGCTCAAATTATTACTTGATGACATCTCTATACTTGCCGCCAAAGCCTTGGTGCATGCCACCAGTCTGCTAGGGCACATTAATTCTGTAGACTGTGTAAAGTAAAGATGTATATGATTCCAGTTTCAGCATTGGGGAACCATAATAAACTATTTTAATTAAATCTGTAAACATAAATGTATAGCACAATTACTATTTCTGCATGTAGAATTTTGGAAAAACTCTCTTCTAACCTTCATCAGAAGATATGGTGCATTTTACAAGGGTACATGTCAAATCTATTAAGTGTACAGTATAAATGTCTTAACACAATAATTAAGAAAGAGAGGTGAAGGCTATGTTAACCAGTTTGATGTATCATTCCAAATTGTAGATAAAACCAGCACATTGTACCCCATGAATGCATTCATGTAAATGGCTATGATTTAATAAAAAAAAGAAGTTATCAATACCAAGGAAATTAAAGAATTTGTTACTTTCCATATATATATATATATTACTTTGACTTTATAATGCTGAAAAGTGTCACTTAGACATATCTAAATGTCACTTAGAATCAGAGGATTCTAAGAAGTTGTCAATACCAAGAAAATCAGAGAATTCGTTACTTTCCACATATACATTACTTTGGCTATATAATGGTGAAAAGTGTCACTTACACATATTTTCCAAGTAGTCTAAACATTATCCAGACAGACAAAAAGACATCACATTTAGATCCATATGTACACCTAACCAATGTCCACCAATTAACTGCAAACATACCAGGTTAAGGCAATTTGAGATACACAATATAATCCTTGAGGAAAAGGACCAAGTCCATGAAGAATTGTCCATCTCAGGCCCAACCCTCTGTTTTTGTAACACTCTTTTGTGATGAAGTTGTCTGGATGTCAGTATGTCCATTTCATGACAAAAAGCAGTGGATAATTATAAAAAGTTGTTTTTAAATGTAGAAAGCATAAATCTAAGTAGTGAACTACTCAAAGATACTACCAGCATTAATGTTGCTGCTAATGGAGAAGGAGAAAACTGCAGTGATGAATTATTGCTGAGAATCAGATTGATGCAAAATCCATACATTTAGGATGTTCTCCCAAAAACCCAATGCATGAATTCTGAAATGCTATCAGTCCAGTTCAATCACTTCTTCACTTTTCTGAGGATTTTCTTCTTCCTCAGGGCGTTCTGGATGTCTGTTCTCAGGTGAAGAGGTGACACCTTCAGGCATTTCCTGACCTGACCCATCCTGTTCCATTTCACACACGTAGGCATCAATAGGTCCATTGGTGCTCTTTAAGTATGCTGTGATACAGTTTTCTCTGGGTTCTAGAATATCCAGTGTGGTTTCTGGTGGAGCTTTAATTGCAAAAACCGTCTGGTCATCTAAGCCTCCAATGCTATGAATATCTGCAGGTGTTACATATATTAGCCTCTCGTTTTCTTTGTCGTCTATAAAGTCACACAAATCCTGAGCACAACCACTAATTAACTCATCCAAAGTGTTTTCCATTGCTGTTAAGTCAGAAAGTTCTTCCTGTAACTTTTTTTGTTGGGATTCTGCTGCAGAATCACTAAAATCAGATCCTATCCACCGAACATGGTTCTTAGATATTTTTTCAACAAGGTGGATTCCATCTAAGACATTAGTGATATCATACAATCTTCTTTTTCGTATTTGCAGTTCTGCTGCAGCCTTGTTTAAGTCAAGAATACCCCCAGGAGAAGCTTTGATAAGATCCATAAATTTTTTAGTAGTATGAGCCAGTGATACATCCAAACGAGTTCTTTTAGCTTGTACAGCTTCTTCCATGGCCACACTTTGTATATTATCTTGTAAATTAGTGCCTCCTTTTGATGGAGACTGGCTCTCCCTGTTCATGAGGTCCTGGCACCGCACAGGCTCCTCAGCCTGGTCCACAAGCAGGCTGGGCAATTTACTTGCCGGCAGTTGCTGACTCATGCTTCCCAGCCAGGCACAAGCCCCCCTTGCACCCCACGTGCTCTCCGGCTTTCTCTCACCTGGCTCAAGCGTCCCCTCCAAAACACCGAGTTCAGGGCCCAACACGAAATGGGTCTGCAGGCTGCTGGGAGGTGTCTCCCTGCCACAGGGTGGCCCGATGAGCCCAATCACTCCCAACTTGGATGTGTGGGAACAGGATGACCAACAGCTCTCAGGACCACCAACAGCTGTCAGCACGCCAGTACCACCACCTTGCTGCAAGCACAGTGTGTGGCTCCTGTGCGCATGCTCCTGCGCATCCTCCTACGCATACTCCTGTGCGCATGCTCCCGCGCATGCTCCGATGTATGATCCGGCACATGTTCCCGCGCATACTCCTGCGCATGCTCCGGCACATGCTCCGACACATGCTCCCACCCATCCTCCCACACATGCTTCTGTGCGCATGCTCCTGCGCATGCTCCGATGTATGATCCGGCACAAGTTCCCGCGCATACTCCTGCGCATGCTCCCACCCATCCTCCCACACATACTTCTGTGCGCATGCTCCCGCGCATGCTCCGATGTATGATCCGGCACATGTTCCTGCGCATACTCCTGCGCATGCTCAGGCACATAACTCCTGCACATGCTCAGGCACATGTTCCCGCGCATACTCCTGCGCATGCTCCCGCGCATGCTCCCACACTCCTGCGAGTGCTCCTGAGCTCTTGCGCATGCTCTGGAGCATGTTCCAGTACATGATTCGGCGCACAGAGGAGCTCTACGGCAGTTGGCTGGCCTACGGGACTTTTTACAATCTCCATTCTTCTGTTGTTGACATTGAGGTTGTTTTAAGTACACAGATATTATTCATATAAATGATAAGTATTGTATGATTTCACTTATAGGGGGTACCTAGAACAGGGAAATTCATAGAGACAGAAAGTGAAATAGAAGTTACTTGGGCCTGGAGGAGGGGAGGAATGGGAAGTTAATGTTCGGCTCATATAGACTTTCTGTTCGGGATAATGAAAAAAAAAATCGTACATAGATACTGGTGACAGTTGAATCAATACCACTGAATTGTATACTTAAAAATGGTTAAAATGATAAATTTTGTTATGTTTATTTTACCATGAGAAAATGAACATTATAAATATAAGAATTATGCCTATTTTTCAAGAGCATATGTTTGATTGCCTTATGTGGAGTGAAGCCTTGGAAAAAAAATCAAACTTTTTTTAAAAAATAAATGTTAGTGTAATTATATTAGCCAGATCTATTTTCCTTATAAATTGATAGTTTTTGACATTTTAAAATGACAACTATTACTCACATTCTTGTAAAAGGTTTTTATGAATACCATGCTTCAGAATTCTCCATTTATTTTTGTGGTCTGTTTCTCCAGTGTTTTGGGGAAGATTTTTCCAAATATGTGTATACCTTTGAGGCTGTCTTTTGCATTAAATATTCTTTGTAACTTGTTTCCTTAACCTAGCTCTGTCAAATGTTTTACTCCCTTTCCTTTCTCTCCCCACTCTATGCTCCTGTTCTTCTCTATACTCTCTCTGCCCTCTCTTGGGTCTCTTCACCCCTTTACACACAGCCACACCTGCTCCTCCTCTCTATGCCCAACTTCCTCTGAGAACACACACACACACACACACACACACACACACCCTCCCCTCCTTTGGGTTCTTCTCAACTTCTCCAATATTCTTCCTCTCTTGAGTTCTTCTGTCATCACCCTCTTTGGTCCCACACCTGGTTTTTCCTTTTCTGATTTTTTAACTGCTAAAGTCATTGAATGAAAATGAGACCTGTTTCATGATGATTTACATAAAGTCTTCTGCAATATCACACTTTTAATGTTTGGAGAATTGATCTTAATTTGGGAACTTTTAGAAAACTTCATTTAGATCTTAAAGTTAGATTCTGACCTTATTGCTTTGAGAAGTCATAGTATGAAGGGGGAAAGGACTTCATGTGAAAGATAATCCATAAGTTATACTAAAGATGTTTGATGTGAACTCAAAACCAGTACACCATTTTCAGAAGCCCTGCTGATTAAGATGTTTAATATGACTCAAAACTAATGTATTATTTTCAGAAGCCCTATATTTTGTTTTGTCATAAAATGAAATGATCACCATTTGAAGTTTGATCCTCCCTGTTTGCTTCAAAATGCCTCTGCTAATTTTACCTCTCCCAATCCATTTCTTTCTGGGAGCTGAAACATTTAGAAAAAGACATTAGTAATTTAGTTTTTACTTTCAGAGTTGAGAAGCACAGAGAGGGATAAAGAAAGAACAGACAAAGAAAGTGGAGCTCAATGACCAGGACAGGTTTATTCAGATAAACCTGGGAGGGGCCTTCGACCTGAGTCAAAAGCAGTTTGCCTTCCAGTCTGTCTGCTCATATAGTCTGTTTAGGTGGGGGAAAACCTGTTTGGGGCAGAGTTAGTGCAGAGTTTAGCTTGCTAAGGCAGAAAAGCCCATTTGGGACGGAGTTTAGGATGTTAAGGTGGGAAGGTTCGTTTGGGGGGAGGGTTAGCTGGTTAAGGTAGGAAAACACATTTCGAGTTTTTTTTTGCCTTCTGGGGCCTAGCAGGGCTGATCTCCGAGGAAGGGCCCTCCCTTGCAAAGGGAGATGTTGATGCCTGAGATACAGCCCTTCCCCTACAAGGGGGCTGGTTGGCTGACTTCCAGGCTGGTTGGCTGACTTCCGAAATACAGCCTTCTCCTATGAATGAAAACCTGTGTTCTGTGAAGAGGACCCAGCAGTGAGTACCATCATGCAGTAGTCTGCCTACCTCATTCCAGGCTCTAATTCTTGATAAAGTTTGGGGATGATGATTTTGTCCTGTCTGCCTTCTGTTGAAGGGAACAGTTGCTTTTTCCTGAGGTCATGAAGGAGGGGGGGCAGAGGCTACTTGCTCTGGAATGGTGGCTCAGGAAATGGTGGTGATGTGCTTGTTCAAGAAGTGCTAAAAGAGATTTATTAGATGGGGGCACATAAAAGGGCAAACAAAAAAGCAAGTGTTAGGAGTACTAGAAAAACAGCTAACTGTTGATAAAGAGATGAGTATGGTGAGGGGCAATTTTTGGTTAGTAGATGTTCTGCTTGTTTTTGGAGCCTGGTAACCCTGTCCCTGACTAGCTCCGGCTAGCCCTGAGTTATTGATGAAAAAACAGCACTGCTCCTGGAGTAGGGCACAGAGGCCTCTGTGAGCTGGTGGTAAGCAAGTCTAAGCGGCACTAGTTCTGGAAGACTACACGCTGCTAGAGAGTCATCTTGGTACTGGAGATTTTTTTCAGCTGATTTTAAATTTCCTTTAGACTGGCAGCAAGTTCTTAGAGTTTTGGAAGTTCAGCTAAGGAGACTCCAAGGCCAGTGACTCCCATTCCTGACTCCCTAGGGCACTGCCCAGGGGGATAAGTTTTATTGCCCTTTTTGACCTTGTGTGTGTGATGATGGGGGTAGGGATGAAGGTGTCCAGGGTAGTGAAATTAATGGTTGGAGAGAGGTAATCTAATGCGCAGTTGCCAGTCCAATTTGTGGGCAGACGGGTATAAGCTGATTATCCTCAAATGTAAAAGGCTCCTTCTGAATAGTCAATGCAAGGAGTGAGTTGGAAGGTTGATAGAGGGATGAAAAGTGTTTTAATCGGGTGGTGCCTGTGGCTCAGTAAGTAGGGTGCCGGCCCCATATACCGAGGGTGGTGGGTTCAAACCCGGCCCAGGTCAAACTGCAACAAAAAATAGTCGGGCCTTGGAGCGGGCGCCTATAGTCCCAGCTACTTGGGAGGCTGAGGCAAGAGAATCGCCTTAAGCCCAAGAGCTGGAGGTAGCTGTGCGCTGTGACACCACCGCACTCTACTGAGGGCGACAAGATGAGACTCTGCCTCCAAAAAAAAAAAAGTGTTTTTTGTTTGCTTTTGGGGTTTTTTGCAGTTTTTGGCCGGAGCTGGGTTTGAATCCGCCGCCTCTGGCATATGGGGCTGGTGTCCTACTCCTAATCTGTGTAGGGCACGAAGTGGGTTTCCTCCAATGTGGAGACTAAAGCCTAGTGTATCTGCACCTGAAGGTCCTAAACTAGGGGCTGGGAGAGGGGGTCCATAAGGGACTTCAGAGAGGATGGCTAAAGTGCTATTGTCAAAAAAGCATTGGGTGGAATTTTTGGTGATGATCCAGTGACAGATCTGTTGTAATATTCCTGTTGGGGGCCCAAAAACTTTTGAGTTAGAGGTGGATGAGATTGGACTCTTGTCCCGGTCCTGGGCAGTATAAGAATTCCCTGGTGGAAATGTTACTGGAGAAGGGTGGGATGTTGGTGGACCAGAGTGGGAGAAATTTGAATTTTCTAACTGCCAACGTGTGAGTGAAGTCTATCTGTTAATCTCTGTGAAGCTGCCCTCTGATCTGATGAGTTGGGAAATTGGGAGGGGGTGCAGGTTAGTCTGAGGGGTGATTTTCTGATGGATAAGCTCCGATATTGCAATTCCTTGTAAAAGGTAACGTATGTTGGGGGTGAGTTGGATGTGTGTCTGTAAGAATTGTTGAAGGGGAAAAGGGCTGCAATGTACTATATTATGAACGTCTTCTAAAAACTTGCTTTTCCCTGTGTCTGGAAGTAGTTTTCCATTTCGGTATCAGTAGGGGTAGTGAAATGTTGCTCCTAAAGAGGAGGTATGCTCTTGTTGAGAATAGCGATGAAATAAGGGAAGCAGGTAGAGGGAGTGGCCAGCAGCTACTTCTTTTGCCCTTTTGTCTACTTTCCTATTAGTTGAAGAAGTATATACTTGTTCAGTTTGGTGGCATTTACAGTGGGTAAAGGCTACCTTTTTTTGGTAAGAGGGTGGCCTCTAAAAGGAACTAAAATTAGTTTGGCATTAAGTATAGGGAAGTCGTTGGAAGTTAAGAGCCCTCTTTCAATCTAGATCTGGGCATATGAGTGTAAGATGTTGTAGGCATATCTGGAATCTATATATATGTTGATTTCCGTGTTGGTGGCTAGTGTGAGAACACACAGTAAAGCAATAAATTGTGCTTGTTGAGAAGTGGTGAGGGAGGCATAGGCAGCTTCAACTGTCCTGTGGTGGCGGGTGTGTGTGTGTGTGAGACATTCTAAGTCATTATGAAATCCTTCGATGATAGCATAACCTGCTGATCCACTTGGGGTTTTCACTGGCATCGATAAACCAATCTGGTGCTGTGGGAATGTGCAGGGTTGTGAGATGAAAAGCCTTTTTATCTATATGTTCATAGTAACAACAACAACAAAAAAAACCTTGCTTTGGGACTACTGCCCCTCCCCCAATATCCAAGATACAGCCCTTTCCTCTACCAGGAGGCTGGTTGGGCTATCTCCAAGCCCTCCCCTACCAATGGAAACCCAAGTGCTGCAAAGCGGGCCCATCTTGCAGTACTCTGCCTCCCGCAATAACTATCAGTGGCAAATCAGGTTCTTACTTTACTTTAAGGCTTAGATTTTCTCCTTTCTTCTTTACTATTTTTTATGGAAGACTCTATATTTTGGTGGAACAAGGGGTTTCTTCAGTGTATTTGTACTTTTCCTTTGCTTCGCTGCCTCTCTAATTAATGATATGTTAAAGTACCACGTGTATTGTCAGAGATTGCTATTTATAGGAATGATTTCATAACATGACTAATTACGTTGTATGAATTTTCAGGCCAAATCTCTTAGTCATGTTATTGAGAAGGTGGAGTGCATTCATGGAACTTAATGACTGTCAAGTAACTAGGCAGCTTAGGGGAAATGTTGCTTCTAAGGAGGTATAGTCTATTTGCTTCCAAGAAGGCAGGAACAATTTTTAATAAATGACATGGTTGAGCTTCTGTGCTAGTCACCTCTTGACATTCATTTCCCAAAGTAATGTAGGGGAATAGTAGTATGAATGATTCCCTTCCCCAAATCATTTATACTTTGTGAGAAGTCCCTAAACTTTGTGCTGTGATACCTAGGCTTAAACTTATCTTGTTTCTGCAGTTTCTTATCAACTTATCAATTTCTCAAATTGAGACACAGTAGATTAATATTCCTAATGATGTGTTGCTTAAGCTAGTATTAAATAGAAGTATTTTGTCCAGTTACTTCATTCACTAAGTTGCTTGACCTTAGAAAAGTTTGTATCTCAGAGCCCCAGTTTCCTTAGCTATAGAGTAGAGATCAAAATACCTTTTTGGTTTGTTGTTAGGTAATTAAAAATAAATGATTTCAGATTCAATAAAAGCTTCTTTTTATATTTTCTCTTCTTTATTACATAGGAGACTGAAGAACTCAAGTGGTAAAGTGGTGTGCCCTGAAATGACCTACCATTATTTATTAATCCTAGATTAGGTTTCCTACTACCCAGAACCCTCCCAGCATCAATAAATGACGGTAGGTAATACACAGAGCAGATAATTTTCATCCTGATACATGAGATAGAGGCATAGCAATTTTTAAAAATTGTAATTTGAAATCCGGTTTATGTTCACTGTCTGGGTCAGCTGAGAGTGCTCAACAATTGTCTTTTATTTGCTGATCCTTCACTTACAGCAAGAATAACCCCAGCATTATACTTTGGAAAGCTTTTCCATAGTACTTTACACATAAAATTAAATTTGATAAAGCGATATATGCAGAAAGTCCTTTGTGAACTAATTTAACAAAAATATTTTGATTGCTCACTTAGGGAAGCACCAGAATTTTAAAAGTGAAGAAACTGAGGCTTCAATGCATTTGAGTGACTAGAATAGGCTTGTAGGCATCAGCACTCATTCACTTGTTTTCTTACTCTGAAATTGTTTAATTAATTCAGTAAACTCCATTTAGATTGGACTGACAAGGGAATATCTGCCCCTTTCCAGGAGCTTTTCTTTAGATGATTTCTTTAGACCTTGTGGGTTTTCTGAAGAAGGCCTTTACTATCTCATATTTCTTTCTTTGAATATTTGTGCTTGCATTGAGATACTCATGATAGAACTGTAAGCGTGGGCCAGTTGTAGTTTTGTCAATTTCAAGTTCATATAGTTAGACTATGTGGATAAGAAGTGGTCACCTAGAGGAAGAGAGGTTGTTGGAGGGACTCAACAAGGCAGCAATAGATTATTCTCTCTCTCTCTCTCTCTCTTTTTTTTTTTTTTTGCAGTTTTTGGCCAGGGCTTGGTTTGAACCCACCACCTCTGGCATATGGGGCCGGCGCCCTACCCCTTTGAGCCACAGGCACTGCCCCAGCAATAGATTATTCTTGCTGATTTCTTTGGTTAGAAAGTATAGACCTGTTTTCCATTTTTTAAAATAAAATAGTGATATTCTTAGGGATTCTAAAGTGCACTATGGTTCTGTTTGTTAAAAAAGAATGAGAAATGATTAGCTTAGGCTTTACTTAAGAACATGAATTTAAGTCTGCATTAAAAGAAAGAATTCAAGATCACATATAAGTTTATATAAGTAGAATATATAATTTCCAAGCTTGGGAAAAATTAAGGGAATATAGAAAATTTCAAAAGAAGAAAATTCCATCCAAATATGCAGAAAAACAAAGGCTTACATCTAGCATGAGAAAAAAAAAACCCCACAAAGTTAGAACATAGAAAAATCCAATTATGTCAGTAATAGTCACAATAAATGTAAATAAGTTAAAGCTTAAATATTAAGAGACTTTCACAGTGGATTTAAATTTTTTTCAGCTATTCTGTTTACATAAATTACACTTAAGATGACACATAAAGGTTGAAAACAAGGAGAGGCAAATACTACCCAAAAGGAAAATGGTGGTGCATCCGCAATGCCATATGGCTATGGCAATTTAGTAATAGACACTTTACACTGATGGAAGGAAATCTACCAAGAGAGTATCAACCCTAGACATTATATATTGTTGTATTGTTGAAATAAATAAAAGAAAAAGCAATGGGATTATAAGGCAAAACTATAACAATTCATAATATTGTAAGAAGAGGCTTTTTAAAACACCTTTTTCAGAAACCGGTGAAGCAACATAGATTAAAAAAATAAAAAAGTAAAGGATATAAAAGATTTAAGATCTAAATATGATGGAAGAGAGAAGATCTTTAGTTCAAAATTGTTAGTAACAAAAGGCATTTTTAATCCGAAAAGTCATTTTTTTGTTTTATTACATTTCTGAGGCAGAAAAAATGTTAAGGTACATGCTACATTCAATAGGAAGATACTTACATAACTTCCCCCAAATGGAAATTCTATAAATGTAAGATCAGAGGAAAAAAATTTCACCTTTTGATGGCTACCAGAAAACTTTCTTTTGGCCTGCAATGTGGCATTGTTGACAATACCCAAATCTGAAACTATTAATTTCAGGGAATCTGAATCTCTTTTTTTTCTTTTTTTGAGACACAGTCTCACTTTGTCACCCTCGGTAGAGTGTTATGGCATCACAGCTCACAGCAACCTCAAACTCTAGGGCTTAAGCCATTCTCTTGTCTTAGCCTCCCAAGTAGCTGGGACTATAGGCTCCCGCCACAGCACCCGGCTATTTTTTGTTGCAGTTGTCATTGTTGTTTAGCTGACCTGGTCCGAGTTCGAACCTACCAGCCTTGGTGTATGTGGCTAGAGCCATAACCACTGTGCTACGTGGCAGTGAGTCAGAAAATGTTTGTTTATTTCTATCCATGGTTTGACAACAATGAGTTTTGCTTTGTTTTGTTTTGGTGAGACAGACTCTCATTTTGCAAAGTGCTGGGGCCTCATAGCTCACAGCATCCTCAAATTCTTGGAGTGAAGCGATCCTCTTGCCTCAGCCTCTCAAATAGCTCGGACTACAGATGCCCACCACAACAGCCAGGGTCTCATTCAGGCTCAGGCCGCTTAAGAACTCCTGAGTTCAAGTGATCCACCCACCTCAGCCTCCCAGAGTGCTAGGATTACAGGCATGAGCCACCAACCACCGGCCTAACAATGAGTTTTTCTAAATATAATAAGTGGCTCTCTGTGCCTTCCACTATGGAGTTATTATACTTGAGATCACTATTTGAAGTGAACATTTAAAAAGTTTTAAGCTATATATATATATATATATATATATGACTTAAAAGTCAATATGTCATAAATATTGTTCTTCAGAGTTACTCTTGGGAAGGTTTTCCTTTATACCCACGACACTGACAGCATTCAAGATACTATATCTGGTCAATTTTAAAAGTTTCATTTTTTCATATTTTAACATCTCTGAAATGGAAATGCTTCTAACAGTTGGATGATGTCTTTTTTGGCCAGTTGGCAGTTGCAATATGATAATTCCTACATGCACAGGTAATACCAAAATCTGTGGTATCTCTTGTATCCAAACTTTCATAATGGAAAAGCATGTATCCAGCATAATAATAATATGAAGCCAGTAGATGAACAAATACCCACACAAGAGAAAAACACAATTAAACTCAAATGAAGGAAAGGAGGAGAGAGGGGAGGAGGAAGAGGGATTGCTCACCGAACAGGCACAATGTAAGGGTATATGGCACACCTCCTCGGTGAGGATTACAACTACAACTTGGATTTTACCTAACAAACACAAGGTAACTCAATCATCTGCACCCTCATACTAAACTGAATTTAAAAAACTTTCATAATGGGTACCTGAGACAATGGAGGATCACCTTTGACTCCCAAAAACCAGAGGTTGTGGGGAGAGAATGGAAGAGATGGTAAATCAGATTTAGTTCTTGATACAGTAAAATGGAGACAAAAGGAAGCTAGTCTACATATTTGCAAGGCCAGCTTAAGAGCATAGCAGAAATAGCTTTTAGTTCTCTTATGAGTTATTTTAAGAAATGCTGCCTCAACAGTGCTCCTGGTGGCACAGAAGACATAGATACCTGACTTGAAAATTGGATTCTGACTGTGAATTTTAGAGATACCTTAACCAAGTTCCTTTGCTTATGCTTTTTTTAAATGTATGCATGTTTAATTAAAATCTATGTCTAAATAAAAGGAGCTCTTTCAAAAATCTTTAAAAAGTTAAGTGATACTGGGTGGTGCCTGCGGCTCAAAGGAGTAGGGTGCTAGCCCCATATACTGGAGGTGGCAGGTTCAAACCCGACCTTGGCCAAAAATGCAAAAAAAAAAAAATTAATTAATTAATTAATTAAATAAGTGATGCAAAGAAATTATTACAAACTAGTGTTTCCCCCCTTCCTTTCTTAGTGGTGCATAAAGTAATGATACTCTTGGCTTCAGTGAATGGTGCCATTCAGAAATATTGTGTAAAAACTGATCTTGACTGGGATAGAATTATAAGTTCACAATGATGTTCTCTTAACTCTCTAAGATTTTTTTACAATAACTGTCTTCCAATATTGTTAATGAAGAGCCTGCTGTCAATCTGGTTGCTACTGCTTATTTGGTAAGTCTGTTTTGTTTTTGTTTTTTCTCTCTTGGCAACTTTTAGAATTTTTTCTCTATACTTAATATTTTAGGGTTTCAATATATTGTATGGAAAAGTGTTTGTGTGTGTGCCGGTGGGAACGGGTTATCTGCTTGCACATGGGGGTTTTTTTTTTTTTTTTTTTTTTTTTAGACAGAGCCTCAAGCTGTCACCCTGGGTGGAGTGCTGTGGCATCACAGCCCACAGCAACCTCCAACTCATGGGCTCAAGGGATTCTCCTGCCTCTGCCATCATTGTTGTTTGGTGGGCCCGGGCTGGATTCAAACCCGCCAGCTCAGGTGTATATGGCTGGCACCTTAACCACTTGAGCCACAGGCGCCAAACCACATGGTGGTCTTTTTAATCTGAGGATTCGTTTACTTTTTGAATATTGTCTTTTTTTCCTCCTATATTTCTTCCAGATATGCACGTATATTGGCGTTTCTCTTTCTCCTTATCTCTTAATTTCTCTCTCCTTTCCCATCCCTTTATCTGCCCTGTGGTTCTGGCATATTTCATCTATTCTTTCTTCCAATTCACTGATTTTTTTTTTCCTCTTCAACTGTGTCTAGTCTATTATTTAAATTTGTCTCTTGGGCCTTTTTATTTCTAATACTGATGTCTACTTTTAGGATTTCTTCTTGGTTCTTTTTCACTTTTTTATAGATGCTATTTCTTTCTTGAGCTCTTTGAACACACTGAACACATTCTTAATGTAGTATTCAGATAGCTCTATTATCTCTAATTCTTTGGATGAGAATTCACTCATTTTTGAGGTCAAAAGATGACTTACTTAGATGTTTTTTAATTCTGTCTCTGAGTTATTCTTCTGAGGGATTGTTTGACCTTTTGTGACCTAGGAAGTGGAGATGTCCCTGTTGGAATGATGTCATGGGCAAGCTGTCTGAACCCAGAAGGTTTCATCAACTTCTAACCATTTTTTTATGGTCACATCTTAACTTGAAGTTTTAAATGCTACAAAGTTTAATTGAATTTGAGCCATCTGTGTATATCTTCTGTACCAGCTTGGGGTTTCTGCATGCGTCCCTTATCTTTTGCATTTTCTGGTAGATGCTTCCCAGATTTAAGCTTCACTAGGCCTTTGCTGATTCAGGGGCCTGTGGTTTTACCCTGTGGCCTTAAATTGTACCCACAATCCAGCATATTTCCAGCAGCGAAGGCACATATCTCATTCAAGTTATCCCCTTGGATTAAGCCGCTTCAGCTTCTATACATGAATATGAAATCCCTCTTCATGTGATAATTGGAAAATTGTCTTTCTTTCTGGAAAAACTTTGCTTTATATTTTTTAGAAATGTTCTTATTCAGCGATTTTTAACTGGTACTTCTTGGAGTTTGAAGTACAAGGGATTCCCAGTGTGGCTTCTTTTATCCACCATCTTCACTTGGAGATCTTGTTGAGATCTCTAAATGTTTTCTTTTTCTTCCATTCTCTTATCACCTATTAGGATTTGGAGTCATGAACAGGTTTAATTTTGGAGTAACTAGTACCCCTACAGGTGGGCTCACGTTTGGCTCTGCAGAGACAACATCTGCCACTTCAACAACTGTTTACTTTCCCTGCATTTAGCATAGGAAGCTTTCGGACTCTGTTCCAACCAGTTGGAAGTATATCTTCATTTTTCCATTGGCCAGCTTTGGAACAGCAGTTATATCAACTCCTGCTCCAGTAAAAGTGGAGCTCTTTAGAGTAAGAGCAATACAGTTTCTGATTTTTCTTAGTGGCTACAAAGATAATTGTCTGTTAAAGATAAACATTAAATATAGAGCATGGACTGAGTAAAGAAATGACATGGTGTTTCTAAATCAACTATTTGGAATTATGCTACTCCTTCCCCAAATAGTTTAATAAATTGAAGCCATTCTAGATTTGAGGCACAAGGCACATTGAATTTTGATCTGTGATCTCCCTTCATTTTTTGTGAGATATAGGAGGAGTACTCACTGAATTTTAAACATATATCATCTTGAAATTAGGTTGTTTGATTAATAAGTGTCTTTCTCTACAGAGATCTTTACTCTAATAACTGGAATTATATAGTTTTCTCTCCTACATCTCAGGATTTTAAAGGAGATGGAAACTTGTACAATGCCTTTGTAGATAAATCCATTTGGTTCTATGTCTTTTAGTGTAGCATCTGATAGCCTCATGAAAGCTAGGATATTCCCTCTGGAATTTTCCTCTATCCTATTAAATTTAGCTAATTCCTTATAATTAAATGCTAACCAATGTTTTGTAGGATGTGTAATTTAAATATTGAAACATTTTGTCATGGGTCACAAAATACATTTAAAAATTTCTAGAAAATCTATTAAATGAAATGCTTCTTGTTTGACTTTGTGATTCGACATCTAAAAAAAACTTACATTGTTTAATAAACTCTGCTGGACTGATAGAAAGAAGTATAAGTCCTTTCGGCTCTGCTGAAAACAAAATTTTCTGAACTACTCTTTCTCCCCTAAAAATATTTTAAAACATTTTCCCCCTTTAAAGTTGACCAAATTAGGTAAACTTTATTGATGAAGAGAAATATGGAGCAGTGTTCTTGTATTTCTGTATTAATATCTGGTTATCCTTCTTTCCATATTGAGATGAAATCTATAGAACAAAATCTTATAAATGGTACATATGTGAAACTTAATTTTACAGGAGATGTGTTATGTATCTATCATTTAACATCAGAGAAATGTTATGCTGATTTTTTTCCTTTTTCTGTTTAGAATAAATGCACCATAGTTTAACTTGGGCAATAGTGCTTCCACACAGTGTGATTACAGGGCCTTTTAGGATGGGTATCAGCACCCTTACTAATGTTGTAACAGTCAGTGTCTCCATCACGCTTGATGATAAGCATCTGCTCCTTTTGTTGTTGGCTCTGCTACCACCTCTGCTACTCAGTCTTCTGATTCATCAGTGGAAGCACGCCTCAGACAGGGAGCACCAGTTTCAATATTGAATCCCTGGGAAATGCAGCTCAACCAGCAGCATTGGCAGGATTACCCCCCTCACTCTTGCTGCTCAGGCATCTAGTGGAACGATTGTACACAACCAATCGCTCCTTTCAACTTTGGCAGACAGTCCACAGGGAAGGTTCGAACTCTGCACTCTAAAAGAGAAGCACCGTATTCAAAGCAGATTTTGAGATTCTTATTTGATAGCCTCAGATCTGAATGTGGTCACTTCTTTTGTTGGAGGTCAGTGTTCTGATGAATGTGTTAGAAATTAAATACAGAGTGCCCCTTCTGGTTTGTAGTTTTAGATTTAGAACCAATCAATGTACATCATGGAAAAAGCCATAAACTTTTGATAACCAGTAATCTGGAAAAATTGGCATATAGTAATAATAGAGTTACCCTGCAATGTTGTGAAGTTGTTAAACACAAGCATTTCTTATTCATTATCTATTGATACTTTTTTCCTTTTTAGAAAGAAAGCTTCTGAAATGAAATTTATCTATTTATCAATAGAACAGGAAAGAATATATTTAGAATAGTGTTTTAAAATTTTAGAGAATATTATAATAAGGTAATAATAACTTAGTTATACAGCATGGATGGAGAATGGCATAGCCTTGCAAAAATATCTTAACTAGTAGAGACATCGTACATGGGTTACCAGTTTCCAAATAATTAGGATTTAATAAAACCAAAATGCAGTTAATAAAGAGTTCTGGTTTATAAGCCATATAAACTTGATTTTATTATAGAGGCCTTAGGTATTTTAGAATTTGGAAAATACACTGAGTGAGATGTTAATACATTTTACTTTGTAATATACATGGTATTACATTTGATATTCATGGTTATGATTTCAGGGGCTTTAAAAATAACCAGAAAGGAAAAAGTATTTTCAATATTATAGATGATATAGAAATAACTGCTTTATAATTTTTAGTAGGGATAATGCCAATTTCAATTGGTTGGTATGACATTGTAGGACATAAGAAGTGAAATGGAGCATTGGAATAATTACGATGCTAGAATGTTTGGTCACTACCTTCAGAGGGCACTGTTGGGCATCATTTTAATTGTGTACAAATAGATTTTTTTGATGTTACAAATAATGCATATCTGTTATTAAAATAAATAAATAAATAAATAGGCGGAGCCTGTGGCTCAAAGGAATAAGGCGCCGGCCCCATATGCCAGAGGTGGCGGGTTCAAACCCAGCCCTGGCCAAAAACTGCAAAAAATAAATAAATAAATAAATTTTTGAGTCTTGGTATTGCCATTTACTAATTCTATGACCTTGAGCAAGTTACTTTAAACTCTCAGTGCTTAAGTTAATATAGGTAAAATGCTTATAACCTTGCCTGGCATGTAATAAGTACTCAATACATATTAGCTATTATTGTACATTTCTCTGTAGTGTTGAATTTTTTTTATGTTAACCCATATGTTTGTTTGTTAAGCTTTGGTGCCTTAATGGTGAAAATAACATCATCGTCATCTTTATTCACATTTCCTTGATTAGCAGTAAGATCAAATTCTCTTCAAATTATTTATTGATTAGTAATATTTGTGTGTGCGTGTGGGGGGGGGAGAGAGTGAGAGAGAGAGGAAAGAGAAAATGAATTAATTCCCTATTTCTGTCCTTTGTTTAGTTTTCTAATATGGTGCTTATCTTTTTCCCATTGATATGCAGTTGCAATGCAGTTGCAATATCTTAACCCTTTGGTATTTGTATGACAATTATTTTTTGTAGAGTTTTGTAGGTATTCACAAGATTGTAGTTTTTTAAATTAAGCTTTTTAATTTCACATAATTATAGATTTTCAGGCACTTGTAAGAAGTAATACAGAGACTTCCTACATACCCTTTACCTAGTTTCTTCTGGTGTTAGTATGTTACATAATTATAGTACAGTACCACTTCAGAATATTGATGTTGATATAGTCAAAATGAAATAGCTCTGTCATTACAATGATCCCATCTTAATTTTGTCTTTTTATAGCAATGTCCACTTTTTAAAAACTTTTTTTTTTTTTTACCTTACTTCAGGTTAATGTGAGGGTACAAACAGCTAGGTTACAATAGTTGCATTTGGTATAGTATAGTTCTTCTTGTAGTTGTGTCCCACACCTAAGAGGTGTGCCATATTCCTTTACATTGTGCCCATTAAGTGGGAGCACACCAACCTTCCTTCCTCCTTCTTCCTCCTCCCTCCAACTTGAATTGAAATAAGTTTTTGTCCTATGTGGGCATGAATTAGATCATCTACTGGATTCATGTTAATACAGAGTACATTGGATATTTGCTTTCCCATTCTTGTGATACTTTACTAAGAAGAATGTGTTTCGGTTCCATCCAGGTTAATACAAAAGATGTAATGTCATCAACTTTTTATGGCTGAATAGTATTCCAGGGTATACACATAACACAGTGTATTAATCCCTTCCCGGGTTGATGGGCAATTAGGTTGTTTCCACATCTTGGAAATTGTAAATTGAGCTGTGGTAAACAATCTAGTGCAAATGTCTCTCTTTGTCCCCCCCAGGCTTGAAGTGCAGTATGTCATGATCATAGCTTGCTGCAGCTTCAACCTCCTAGGCCCAAGCAATCTTTCTGCTTCAGCCTCCTGAGTAGTTGGGACTACAGGTGTTCACCACCACACTTGGCTGCTATTTTTAATATTTTGTAGAGATGGGGGTCTTGCTATGTTGTCCAGGCTGGTCTAGAACTCCTGGCTTCAAGTGATCCTCCCATTTCAACCTCCTAATGTGCTGGGATTACAGGCATGGGCCACTGTGCCTGGCCAAAATTTTAATGTTTATGTTGTCAAATATTTCCTTTTTGGGGTTTTTCTCTCTAAGCTTATTTATATAAGCCTTTCCATCTCGATATTCTTAATACCTTTTGGTTTTTTATGGTTTATGTTTTTATGAATCTTACTTTTTTCTAAGTGACAAGTAAGTTGAACCACTGTATTTTGTTAAATAGACATCTTTTCCCTATTGGTTGGAGTTGCTGCCTTCCTGATATACCAAATTATTGTACATGCTTGACTGCTTCTGGATTTTCTATTCTGTTCTGTTGCTCTGTCCTTTCTTGCTCTAGTATCACCATTTTAATTTTTGTAGCATCATCCCTCATCTTGTAATGTAAGGCCACCTTCCCCCCTTCTGTTAAAAAGGTGTGCTGTTTTCTAAGATCTTTGGCATTTTCTCATGTTCTTAAACATAAAGGAATTAAGGCTGATTTTGGTATCCTTATAGCACTAGATGAATGAAATTATGACATTGAACCTTCCTCTAGTCCAGTGATCTCAGCTGGAGAAAATTTTGTACCCCCCTAGGGAGGATACTCGGCCATAAATGGAAACTTTCTTGGTTATTAAGAGGTGCTACTGGAATCTACTGGGTAGAGCCCAGGGATGCTTACATTACACAGTACAGTCCCCCCACAACAAAGAATTAGATGGACCAAAATATCAGTAGTGCCATGTTGAGAAACCTTGATCTTGTTGTATGATTAGGAAACAGACTTTGTCTCTTAAATGCTTTTCTGTTTAAGAACAAAACTCATTTAACTTAAAAGCAAATCATATTAAGTGGTATTGCTTGCTTAGTTATCTCTGGGTGTGTGATTTAAGGTGAGGCTTCTGAAATTATGCCAGTACCTGTGAGACAAATGATCAAGATTTTAAAATATGGGCATAAATCAAGTGTAAATTTAATTAAAGGTAGTGAAGAGGTTTCGGTAATATTGCCAGTTACAAAATAAATAATACAAAATCAATAGCTCTCCCATGTTTAAGCAATAGTAGTTAGGAAATGTAATGGAGAAAGATCCCATTAATAATTTCATCTGAAAGTATAAAATGCCTAGGAATAAACTTTTAAAAATGTGCATGACCTAGATGAAGAAGATCACAAATTTTACTGAGAAATATAAAAGAAGATGTGAGTAAATAAAAAGACCCACCGAAGGCACAGACTCAATAATATAAAGATCCCATTTATCTCCTTATTAATCTATATATTTAATGCAGTTCTTGTAAAACCATAATGCGAATCTTTGGGGGAAGGTAAAGGAGCAAGGAACTTGGCAAAATTCTAAAGTTTAAATAGGAGAAGAAATACATGAGACTAGCCATCTCTATTGTTTTTAAGGAAAGTAATGATGAACTACTTGCAGGAAAATATATAGAAATATATTGTAAGTTTATTCTCTTTCTGTAAGTTTAAAATATTATGTAATATAAAAATAAATGAATTCCAGTGCTATAATAATTGAGACTCTGGTATGGAACAGGGATAGAAAGAAAAATCAGTGAAATATTTTAGAGTACAGAAACAAATCTGTGTTTATAAAGGTGACACTTCAAATCCATGGGATAGAGGATAGAGTGGTGAATAAATAAATTGCAATAGCTGGCTAACCAGGTATTAGGGGTAAGGGGATTAATTTTTGCCTAAAAAGATTAACCAAAAGAAATCCTAGGTGAAGTCAAGGTAAAAAATAAAACTACATTTTTTTAAAAGCATAAGTGAGTATGAAAATATTTAAATAATATTTCTCACATTAGGGAGAGGACCATTTACTATAAATGGCATAAATAGGCATATTGTCTCCTGTCTGCACTGTATGACCCCTACCCCTTTTTTGCACTCAGCTAATCACTGTAATTGGATGTATCCTTCCAGAGCTGCTTCATGGATTTTTTAGCATATTAAAACATGTATTCTTGGCCAGGTGCAGTGGCTCACGCCTGTAATCCTAGCACTCTGGGAGGTTGAGGTGGGTGGATTGCTTGAGTTCCCGGGTTCAAGACAGCCTGAGCCAGAGCAAGACCTTGTCTCTAAAAATAGCCAGGCATTGTGGCAGACGCCTGTAGTTCCAGCTACTTGGGAGGCTGAGGCAAGAGAACCGCTTAAGCCCAAGAGTTTGAGGTTGCTGTGAGCTACAACGCCATGGTACTCTACCAAGGGTGACAAAGTGAGACTCTGTCTCAAAAAAAAAAAAAAAAAAAAAAGTATTCGTATCCCTCTGCCTTTTTTTGGACACAAATGATATAATCTACACACTATTCTGTACATTGCTTTTGGAACTTATAAAATTTATAAACTTTCTTTAAACATTTGGAGTTTTTCACATCAATCAGTATATCTTCCTTAGTATTGTTTTATAGCATTGAAGTATTCCATGGTCTGGATGTGCTATAATTTACATATACAGTCCCTCACTCACAGACATTTGGGTTATTTACTCCTTTGCTAATTCAAACAGGGATGCCATGGATATCATTTTGCATGTCATTTTACAGATGTTATACAACAGTACATTTTTTATGGATAAATTTCCAGAAAAAGTATTGCTGGTTCAAAAGATATTTATGATTTTTGAAACACTGACCACATGTTTTCCTTAAGAGTTGTATCCGTTCACATTCCCATTAGGAATCTGTGAGGCTGTCTGTTTCTTTACAGTGTCATTAACAGAGTGTATTATTAGTTTTGACTTCTTGCCATCTGTTAGGTGAAATTATTCACAATGTTGTTAAAATTTGCAATTTTCTCTTAAAAATGAGCTTGAACATCTTTTCATATGTTTAAGTGGGAATGTCTTTTTAAACATGATGTGGAGACAGCATATTGGAAAAAACAATGGAAAGATTTGACTACATAAAAACTAAAAACAAAATGAAAAAGTGAATGACAAACTGGGTTAGGAGAAGTTTTTGCAACATGTAACATATTAAATAGCCTTGATATGTATTTTTATTAAAAATCATAATAAGAAAACAGTATTCTTCAATAAGAAAACAGCATTCTTCAATGACTTGAATAAGTAATTTCAAATGAAGAAAGTAAAGTAGCCACTAACCCCATATTAAAAATTCAGCCTCACCAGTAGATAATGAATGGTATGAATGGTATATATAAATTCCTCTGCTATAAAATTGGTTATTTCTTCAAAAGTATACATGTACTTCTAAATGAAACATAGGGCTATTCTGTTCTATTTATTTTTAAGTAGTTTTAGGTATGTGGTAAAATTCACAATTTCTTTATAGCATCTTCTCTCTGCCCCTTTCACCCAGTGTGGGCCTAGATGTTCTAGACAGCAGAGTCCTACATTATATGTTATCATGGATTACTCTACAGTTGGATGCAGGCAGTAATAGATATAAGTGAAGTTACTTACTAAGCAATTTTACCTTTTATGGGGGAAATAGAATACCTGTAATTATGTGTTGGAGTCTAGAAAAAGTTGGTTCAGCTCAGTGCCATGTGGACAGTGATCTACAGTGACTCTTCAAGTAAGTCAATCTTATTGTCTTTCAGCACTTAATTTCTCCAGCTTTAGAGTTTTCTTTTTAAATTTTAAAACAAGCGGCAGGTAATCTGTTTTATGAAAATTTATTCCAGATTTTTATTTATTACTTTTCTCATAATTTTATTATGATATAATTAACACCATACAGCTCACATATTTAGAGTGTGCAATTCAGTGGTTCACGGAGTTGTGCAACCATCACTATAGTCAATGTTAGAACACTTTCATCATCCCCCAAAGAAACTCTATACCCATAAGCAGTAACTGCCCATTCTTCCCTTCCCCCAGTCCCTGGTAACCACTAGTCTACTTTCTGTTTATATAGATTTTTTATTATAGACATTTCATATAAAGGAACCATGCATTACTTGATCTTTTGCAAGTAGCTTCTTTCAATTAGCATAATGCTTTCAAGGCTTAGCCATGTTGTAGCATGTATTAGTACTTTTTTATAACAAATAAAATTCCATTTTATTAATACACCACGTTTTATTTATCCAGTCATCCCTTAATGGACATTTGGGTTGTTTTTGCCTTTTGTCTGTTATGAATAATGCTACCATGAATATTCAAGTACACTTTTTTGTGTGGATATATATTTCACTTCTTTTTGGCATATGTATATACCTAAGAGTGGAATAACTGGGTTACATAGTAACTCTGTGTTTCACCCTTAGAGGCAATGCCAAGTTTTCCAAAGAGGCTACACCATTTTACTTCTTTAAATTTCAGATTAATATGAGGGTGCATATGATTGGGTTATAATGTTTGTGTTATGTCTTTATAATTAAATGATTTTTTTTCCTTCTGTGTAAGATACCTGGTAATGGGATTATGGGATCAAATGGAAGTTCTTCTTTTAGCTCTTTGAGGCTCTCCATACTTCTTTCCAAAGAGGCTATATTAGTTTGCAGTCCCACCAAAAGTGTAAAGCACTCCCCTTTCTCCACATCTGTACCAGCATCTGCTACTTTGGGACTTTGTGATGTGGCCTATTCTCACTGGGGTTAGGTGATATCTCAGGATGGTTTTGATTGGCATTTCTCTGATGATTAGGGACAATGAGCATTTTTTCATATGTATATTGGCCATTCGTCTGTCTTCTTCAGAGATGGTTCAATTCATGTCTCTTGCCCGGTTATATATGGGGTTGTTCACTCTTTTTTTGTTGATTAATTTGAGTTCTCTATAGATTCTAGTTATCAACCCTTTGTCAGATTTGTAACATGTAAATATCTTTTCTCATTCTGAAGGTTGTCTATTTGCTTTAATTATTGTGTCGTTAGATGTGCAGAGCTTTTCAGTTTAAGTCCCTTTTTTTGTGATTAGTAATGGAGTCGTCTTCATAAAATCTTTCCCCAGGCTGGTATCATTAAGAATTTTCCCCATACTTTCTTCTAGGATTTTTATCATTTCATGTCTTAGATTTAAATCTTTTATCTATTGTCAGTCAATTTTTGTACGTAGTGAAAGGTGTGAGTCCAGTTTCAGTCTTTTACATGTTGTTATCCAGTTCTCCCAGCACCATTTATTGAATAGGGATTCTTCTCCCCTGGAATTACATTCTTAATTTCATTTTGGAGTTGTTCATTGTTATAATATAGAAATGTAGTTGAATTTTATATATTTATCTTGTATCATGCAACCGTGCTGACTTTGTTTATTGTTCTAAATAGATTATTTTTATGGATTTCTAATAATTTTCAGTATTCATGATCATGTTATCTATGAATAATAATAGTTTTACTTCTTTACTTTTAATCTGGATGCTTTTTATTTCTTTTTATTGCTTAATCATCCTGGATAGAATTTCTAATACAATGTTGAAGTGCTAAGAAAACACATCCTTTTGGTCCTGATGGTAATAGGAAAGTTTTTAGTCTGTCACCATTATGTATGATGTTACCATGGATTTTTCATTAATGCCCTTTATCATGTTGAGGAAGTTCCCTTCTCTTCCTTGTTTATAGTGTTTTTTATCATGAATGGGTGTTGGATTTTGTCAAATGCTTTTACTGCTTTTATTGAGATAATAATGTGTTTTTTAATAATAGCATAATTGAGGTATAATTCACATATCTTAAAATTCACCCTTTTAAAGTGTACAATTCAGTGATTTTTAACATTAGTTATAGAGTGTGCAACCATCACTATGGTGTAATTTGAGAACATTTTCATCACCCCCCCCCAAATAACCACTGTTCCCATTAGTAGTCATTCCCCATTACCCTTTACTTCCAGCCCCTGGGGAGCACTAATATACTTTCTATCTATGAATTTATCTATTCTGGACATTTCATGTAAATGGAATTATATAATATGTACCTTTTGTGTCTGGCTTCTTTCATTTTATGTAATGTTCTCAAGGTTCTTTCATGTTATAGTATATATTAGTACTTAATTCTTCCATTCTCAAAATGGTTCTTTACAGCTTTTCTCCCTCCCAATTATGTCTGGTAAACTAGACATAACTAGACTTACTATTATTCTCATGAAGCTACCTGCTTCCTCTTAATTGCTTAACACCAAAATCTCCATTTTTTTTAGAGCAAGTTTTTTTGGCTTGAAGGTCCTCACACTCTGTTTCAAAAAAAATTCAATTCTTTTAGGGATAGCTTAGGAGCTCCCCAGTGTTATCCCTTTATCCCTGATCAAAATCTTTGAGCCAGGGCTTGGAGTACTGGGCAGTGGCAATAGCCATTGGTCTTCTTGCTTACCACTTAAAGCATGGACCTTTGACCTACAATTGAGCTGCGATGACACAATGAAAATGAGAACACTGGGGTGCCAGTGTTTTCATTCTTATATTCCTAGGACAGAGCCTCCTCTCTGTGAGTCAGGACTGGCTGAAGGAAGGAAGTCCCTGGACTCTTGGTTGTACTTACCAGGTATTTTACTCCTTTAACTCTGTGTTGGAGATGATAAGAAATGCTAGCTACCTGTCCCTCCCATTGAGATACTGTACCCCTTTGATTGGGAGCTGGGGGCAGAGGGAGTCCAGTCTTCTTGGCTACTCCTGTCTGGAATGTAGGTTCCATCAAAGTTAACAGGGGGATTGGGGAAGAAGGAGTGCCTTGTGACTCATATGCCATAGACTCTCACTGTTAGATTACTAAATTTTAGCAGATTTTCTTGAATAATGTTTCTTCATTTGTTGTACTTATTTTTAGAATAATTTCTAGCCATTTCAATTAAAAAATACTTTTTGCTGGTTATGGATATTTTACTGGGGAATGGGTTGATGAGACTCCTTTTCTTATTCTGCAGTTCTGGAAGTGGATTCCCCTCCTATGACTACTTTTTTCAGAGAAGTAAAATTTCTTTGTTATGATGGTGCTAGAAGGCTAGGTGTACTAAGAAGTTCTGTTTGGGTTTCAGAGTACCTGTTTTTCTTGCTTTTTTATTTCTGCATATAAATGAACCTTGTTATAATGTTTTATTTTGAAAAAATTATTTTTGGTGACATTTTTCTGCTTGTTACTTTGATTTTTAGGTTTGGCTCTAGCATCTACTCTTGCCAACACTACTAATCCAAGCACCATGCTGTTTACTTCGCTATCAAATGCTTCTACCTCCACTGCTCCCACTGGGTTCTCAAGTAAGTTACTTGTTTCAGAGAAAATGCTATTCTTTCCCATGTGGCCATTTTACTTGATTTGCCAACACAAGCCATGGATCTCCTGCATCTCAGAAATCATCATTATTCTTGGGCCCATCTATAACTGCTGATATCAATAGTAGCTTTGCTTAGGAGCCTAGTGGTCATGGATTTACCTATTATTTTTTAAATAAACATAGTTATTATAACTTGATAACTTTAGGCATATAATTTATTAATGTGATGTTCTTAAACAACTTCTTGACACTATTAAGACTAGGAAGAGTTAGAGTTTTTCCTAGTATGTCCAAAGAGAAGTCTTTACTATACATGTGAATAAGATAAAATGGGAAATAGACGTTGGAGCCCTGCTATAGTATATTCTTCTACACTTGATCTTAGCCAAAAGGCCAAGAAGCAATATATAGTATATTCTTCTATACAGGTTAGCTTTGTGGTCTTTACATCTTACCTGTCAGAAGTGGAACATGACAAAGGACCAGCTGTAGTTTTGGGATTCTAATTGACAATGTGATATCTCATGTCTTCTTCCCCTGAAAAGGCACATCTGGATAATTTAAGCTAAGCGATGGGACACTAATTATCTCATACCCCCACCTTCTTTGTTGCACATCTTCCATTAGCAGTGTAAGAACAAATATTGAATTCTATAATGCCTTAAGCAATTCTTTCTTACAGATCCCTATAAATTGTGCTTTCAAGGTATCTTTTTCACAATGCCATGATGCTCATCATTAAACGTTGTTGTATTGTAACCCTAGCTGTAACATGTTCCCCTCAAAGCCCTATGATAACAAGATTATTACTATTCCTGGCATTAAAACTTGCTAGGAAATGCTTATGCTTAGTCCAGCATGAATAGTGGCATACCACCCCCATTCTCTTGGACAACTGGCATAGTTAGACATTAGTTAAAATTGTTGGTTACTACATGAGTTCTATTTTTTACTAAGTGGACTTTAATTTTGAGACATGATTCTGGAATTTTTTTGTTATATGTAAGCAATAGTCTTCTCAACGATTAATATAATAGATTTCATGAATATGAGGTCTGATAATTAAGTTCACAAACTCACCCTAGAAGTGCTACATACCTCATTGCTAAATATCACCTTCAAAGTACTCCCCTTGGGAAGCTTTGCAACAAAACCAGCACCTCGTCCACCCTTCAAAGCAATTTTGGAGCTCTTTTTCTGGAATGACCATCTGAGCTGCCATCATATGGCACACAAAAACATGCAACAATAATAATGAACACTGCTCAGTAAGACACCACCACACATCGGCACAAACACAGCTATGAGACACTGATATCCCGAGGTAATGAAACCTTACCAAGTTGTTTTTACAGTCCTGCCAACACAAGCACACAGTGGCAAGTTCACAAACTTAATTTTCAGACCTCATATTACTATATCTGAGGTATGGAGTTCAAAGTATTGTATTAATTCTGTGTTTAGTCAAAATCTGCCCTCTGGCCTTTGCCAGACTTTTTCCTTCCTCCTGCCTCTGATGTCCTTGCCTGCAAAATGAAAAGATGTCTGGATCACAGTATCTTTTAATTAACTTTAAAGAATCATAACTTACATATCATAAAATTAAATTAAGTGTGTAATCGGTGATTTTTAGTAAGTTTATCGAATTGTGTAACATCACCACATCTAGTTTTAGAGAATTTCCCTTATCCCAATAAGATCCCTCAGCTACAAATAACCACTCATCTATTTTCAGTCTCTATAGATTTACCATTTTTTGGACATTTCATATGAATGGATTGACCATGTTTGTTTTTTTAAGTTTAAACAGAAACTTCTAAAGGACTCTTAAAATGAAAAAGCCTATATAAATTCCTCACTGTTTTTGATTTAATGGGTAATATTTAATATTATGTTGTTCTCTGCAGTTGGTGCCCCAACAGCTTCGGCTGGAACACTTGGTGGTATAACTTTCAGATTTGGATTAAATTTCCCTGGAGCAGGTGCAGCAGCTTCTACTGCAGCTAGTAAGATTTTGAAATTATTGGGATGTACTGGGACGCTCATTGGAAATGTACTGCATAATAAACAGTAGTAAGTGGGTCATAGTCTATAGTTTCTAGAGCTGTCTAAATGGTTTTGTCTATCTTTCGGAGTATCCCAAAGGTACACCAATATTGCCAAAGAGCAGAATGAGAAAGTCAATATCAATGGTACTATTTCTATGAAATGACTATAGTCAAAACTGCTATCAGATTCTTGTCCATGTCTAAACTTATGTTGTTTTTTTTAGCTGAAAAAACAGACATTTATTTTCTCATAATTCCAAGACCAAGATGTGGCAGAGTTAGTTCCTTCTGAGGGCTTGTTCCTTGGCTCACAGATATGTCCTTAGCTTCTGACTGTTTCCTCTCGTGGTCTTACCTCTGTGTTGTCTGTGTCCTAATCTCCTTTTCTTTTCTTCTTTTTTTAATTAAATCATAGCTGTGTACATTGATATGATCATGGGGCATTATACACTAGCTTCATAGACCGTTTGACCTAATATATTGGGATTTATAAAGATTTTTTTTTCTCTAAAAGTTAATTTAAATTTTGGCCTATATTAAAACTGACCCTCTGCTAAAGTTGAGTATAGGAACATGCCTAGATTTATCCTACATTTGTTTCTGACAGTAGCTAGTTAGGTTGTAGATGGAAGAGAATTTGGTTACCTATTGCCTATACCTATTGTGAGCTGGGTGGTTAGGAATCTTTTGCTACTTAAACCTACAATTTAAGTCAGGCTCCATTTTAGGGAAATCTTCTTTGTTTTTACTTTAAAAAGTTTACTTAGTGCTGAAATGAATCTTTCTTCAGCCTGGCTTAAACTGAAATCAATCCCCTTCAAGCTTAAAATAATTATTCCTTAACAGAGATATATACCATCTCTTTATGTCTTTTACATAAACAATACTGACTGAGTTTATACTGTTTAGTAGGCAAACTGGCCAATCTCTGAGAGTTGTGAAGGGTGTGTAGTGAGAACTTCACAAGTTATATCAGTTGCAAAAATTGTAGCAGGATTTTCCCCAAAAATACAAGAAAAAAAGAACTGATTCTTTGAGTCATGGTTTGAGTCATGGAAATATGAATTAGCAGGCTCTTGGATAACTCTATCATAACCCACACCATATTATCTAAGTCTAAATTCCTTCCTGAATACTGGTACTCTTGCCACTAGCCCATTCCTTAGCAATTTCATCCACTACTATCTTTTGTACTCACCCTTCTCCCTATCATATATGTCTCAACCTGACACCCCAATTCAGGGTTATTTCCCCTCCTACTCACTTTTCCTTCTCTTCAAGTATATTTACATACTCATGTATTTCATCTCACAAACCAGCCTTGCAGAGCAGCTTTGAGGTGTCTTTATCTGCAAATTTACAGCCGTTTGGGATTATTCTCTGCCCTGGGTATAATCATCAAATTTTAAGAGAAGCTTGCTTTTTATAGTCTGAGAAGGTGATTATGTCCATTCCAGCATGGAGTAAGATAAACAGTTGCTGATGAGAGACAGGATAAGAAAATTGGAGAATAGGATCTTTTGGAGATTATTTTCATTTTTATATGGGGATTTTTAAAAGCTATCGGAATGGGATTTATTTAAATGTAAACCCAAATTTGATATTCAGTTATTTTGTATTATTTATAGAACTGTGCTTCTCTTTTACTAAACAGGTAATGTATAATTGAGTATGTTAAGTGATTTAGACCAGGGTTGTAACTTGAAAAATCAGGCTGTGATATAAAGAACCTTCACTCAAATCCATTGCTTATTTTGATTGAAATATTACTATTTGAATATGCCAGAACTATTTTATGCCTTTAAAAAAATCATATAGAATGTACTCAATTCTAATATGAGGACAATTAATGATCTAGTACACAGTGGGGGTGGGGGAGGGGTAGAGCAGAGAAAGGGAAGGAGGGAGAGGGGTGAGAGGGTCACACACTTTTGGGGGAGGGACACAATTATAAGAGGGACTTTACATAATGAATGAAATCAGTGTCACCTGGTTCTTTGTACCTGCAATGAATCCCCAGCAATAAAAAAAATCACATAGAAGGTTAAAATAATCATACCATTTTTTATAATATTCAAGATTCCTTTATGGTTAGGCTGACAGGTATTAATTTCCTGAAGGTCTCATTCATCATCTTTGGGGAGGTGCTTTGTCTTGTCTATTTAGCTGTTTCTTTAAAGATAGTGATGGTGATCCTGATGGAGCCTTAAATGAGCCAACTTTCTAATTTCTTATAACTTTATACATTTTATTTCCCAGCTACAACTTCGACAACTACCACCACCACTGTTACTACCACCACCACCACTACTACCACTATCACCAGTGGCTTTATCCTGAACCTAAAACCGACATCGACTGGGATTAGTAACACTGTACCTTTTACTTCAACTGTTGAGTAAGCCTATTTATTTGAAAATTTCTGTGTTTAATTTCTTTATCATGTACAAGGCATGATTTTCTTATATAGTTTCAGAATAATACTTGAAAGTTACATAAATGAGTTGAGCAAACAGAGAAAAATTTCTGTAGTTTAGGAAGTTGAACAACCAACAGCACAACTTTGCCTTCTGGTAGGTAACATTGTCTACAATTGTCCTTATGACAAAGAATAGCTACCATTTGTTGTATAATTACTATATATTTAGTAAGATTACAGTGCTTTACAAACATTGAAACCTCATAGTGACCCTAAAAGATAGGCACTATTTTTGTTACCATTATATAGATGAGAAAACTGGAGTACATAGAGATTTTATAATCTGCTCATGTCCACACACTTGGTTATGGCTGAAGCAGGATTAAAATTCAGGCAGTCAAGCTCTGTAGTTTATAATCTTACGTACTGTGCTATTCTGCTCTCCAGTATTTGTTCATTTTTAATTAAGCTTTTTTTGAGATAATTATAGATTCACATTTATTTGTAAGAAATAATACAAAACATCTTGTTAATACTACAGTGCAGTATCTCAACATTGATAAAGTGAAGATGCAGAATAGTTCCATCACCACAAGGATTCCTCCTGTAGCTTTTATAACCACACCTACTATTCTCTCCTCCTTTCCCTAACCCTGGGCAACAATTAATCTGTTCTTTTTTCTATAATCTTGACATTTCAAGAATGTCATTCAGATGGAATCACATGTATATAATCTTTAAGGATTTTCTTTTTTTTTTTTTTTCATTCACTGTAATTCCTTGAGATCTACCCAAGTTTTCTGCATAAATAGCATGTCTTTTTTTTATTTCTGAATTTCTAGTATTGTGGGTGTACCCTGGTTTGTTTAATCATTACCTTGTTGACATCTAGGTTGTTTCCAATTTTTTGGCTATTGTGAATAAAGCTGGTATGAATATTTGTGTGCAGGGGTTTTTTTGTGAATATAAGTCTAATTTCTCTGGGATAAATGTCCAGGAGTGCAGTTGTTGTATAGTATGGTAGTTGCATGTTTATTTTCTTTTTAAGAGACTGCCAAACTCTTTTCCAGAGTAGCTGTGACATTTTACATCTCCATCAGCAAAGTCTGAATGATCCAAATTATCTGCAGTCTTGCTAGGATATGGTGTTGTCACTGTTTTTAATTTTAGCCCTTTTTGATAAATCTGAAGAGGCATCTCATTATGGTTTTAATTTGCATCCCCCTGATCACTAATGATATTGAACATCTTTTCACACGTTTATTTGCCATCAATATATCCTCTTTGGTTGTCTGTTCGTATCTTTTGTCCATTTTACTACTTGGATTATTTGGGGTTTTTTACTATTCAGTTCTAAGAGTTTGTTATATATTCTAGATATTAGATCCTTTTCAAATATGTGGTTTACAGATACGTTCTCTAACTCCATAACTTATCTTTTAATCCCTTAACAAGGTATTTTTGATGAACAAAAACTTTTAATTGGTGAGGTGTAATTTATTAATTCTCCTTTTAATGGATTTTGCTTTTGGCATTAAGTATGAAATTCTTTGCTACCCCTCAATCTGAAAGATTTTCTCCTATTTTTTTTCTAAAAGTTTTAAAGTTTTACATTTAATCTCATGATCCATTTTGAATTAATTTTTGTATAAGGTGTGAGGTTTAGGTCAAGATTAATTTTTTTGTCTTATTTTTGTTTGTTTGTTTGTTTGACACAGAGTTTCACTATGTTGTCCTTGGTAGAGTGCTGTGGCGTCACAGCTCACAGCAACCTCAAACTCTTGGACTTAAGTGATTCTCTTGCCTCAGCCTCCCAAGTAGCTGGGACTACAGGTACCCGCCACAACGCCCGACTATTTTTTGTTGCATTTGTCATTGTTGTTGAGCTGGCCCGGGCTGCATTTGAACCCATCACCTTTGGTGTATGTGGTTGCCATAACCACTGTGCTATGGGCACTGAGCCAATTTTTTTTGTCTATGGATGTCCACTTTTTCCAACATCATTTGTTGAAAGGCTATCTTCCTCCACTGAATTGCTTTTACTTCTTTGTCAAAAGTCAACTGGACATATTTGTGTCAAATGCTTTTTTGGCCTCAATTAATGTGATCTTTTAAGACTTTTTTTCTTTGTCTTGTTGAAAATAGATTACATTGATGGATTTTCAGATTTTCAACCAGCCTTACATATGTGTAATAAATTCTACTTGGTCATGGTATGTAATTTTTATACATTTTTAAAATTTGGTTTGCTAGTATTTTGTTTGAGGATTTTTGCATCTAAGTTCTTGAGAGATGTAACTTTGGTTACATTGGTCTGTAACTTTCTTCTTTTTTAATGTCTCTGGTTTTGATGTAAGGGTAATACTGGCCCTGTAAAATAATCTGAGAAGAATTTTCTTCTCTTCTGCTTTCTACAAGAAACTGTGTAAAATTGGTGTTAATTTATTAAATGTTAGCAGAATTCTCCAGTGAAACACTCTGGGCCTGGACTTTTCTTACAGGAGCTTTTAAATAACAAATCATAATTGTTTAATGATTCTAGAACTATTCAGTTTATCTAGTTTATCTCTGATGAATGTTAGTAGTGTGTGTTTTTTAAGGAATTGGTCCTTTTTTTCAAAGCTGTCAAATTTATGAGTATAAAATTGTTCATGATATTCTATTATCCTCCTTTTAATAGCTGTGCAGATATTCTTGTTTCATTTCTGACATTGGTGGTTTATGTCTTTTTTTTTAATGTCTCTGGTTTTGACAGAAGGGTAATAATGGCCCTATAAAATAATCTGGGAAGAATTCCCTTCCCTTCATTGATCTTTTCCCAAAGAATCAACTTCTGTTCCATTAATTTTTCTCTCTTTTTCTATTTTCAATTTCATTCATATCTATTTTTTTTTTCCCTTTCTGGTTGCATTGGGTTCATTTTGCTCTTTTTTTCTAGTTTGTTGAAGTATGATTGTTGTCTGACATTTTTTCCCCTAACCTATGCATTTAGTGCTGTAAATATATTCCTCTCAGCACAACTTTAGCTTGGTCCCACACAGTCTGTTGTGTTGTAGTTTCATTAATTCTATATACTTTTAAGATTTCCTTTACAAATTCCTCTTGACTCCAGGATTATTTAGAAGTATATTATCTGATATCCAGGTGTTTGGGAATTTTCTTTTTTTTTTTTTCTTTCTATGTTGATTTCCTGTATGACTCCATTATGGTCAGAGAACATTCTCCGTGTGGTTTTAGATCTTTGGGTTTGTTTTATGGATGAGGATGTGGTCTGTCTTAATAAATGTTCATGGACACTTGAAAATTGTGTTTTCTGTTGTTAGGTGGAGTGTTCTATTTATGTCAGATTATGTTGCTTCATTATAATTTCTGTATCGTTGCTGCTTTTATTTCTAGTAGTTATTTCAGTTGTAAAAAGTAGCTTTTTGTACTCTTCAACTAATATTGTGGAATTGTCTATTTATTCCTTTAGCTCTATCAGTTTTTGTTTCATGTATTTCTCAACTCTGTTGTTTGGTTCTTTACATATTTAGGATTGTTAGCCTTTTTGGTGCCTTGATTCTTTTTTAAAAAAAAAAATTAAATCATAGCTGTGTACATTAATGCAATCATGGGGCATCATACACTGGTTTTATAGACCATTTGACATATTTTCATAACACTGATTAACATAGCCTTCCTGGCATTTTCTTAGTTATTGTGTTAAGACATTTATATTCTACATTTACTAAGTTTCACATGTGCCCTTGTAAGATGCCCCGCAGGTGTAATCCCACCAATCACCCTCCCTCTGCCCATCCTCCACCTCCCTCCCCTCCCTCTCCCCCTTCTCCATATTCTTAGGTTATAACTGGGTTATAGCTTTCATATGAAAGCCATAAATTAGTTTCATAGTAGGACTGAGTACATTTGATACTTTTTCTTCCATTCTTGAGATACTTTACTAAGAAGAATATGTTCCAGCTCCATCCATGTAAACATGAAAGAGGTAAAGTCTCCATCTTTCTTTAAGGCTGCATAATATTCCATGGTGTACATATACCACAATTTATGAATCCATTTGTGGATCAATGGGCACTTGGGCTGTTTCCATGACTTAGCAATTATGAATTGGGCTGCAATAAACATTCTGGTACAAATATCTTTGTTATAATGTGATTTTTGGTCTTCTGGGTATATACTTAGTAGAGGAATTACAGGATCAAATGGCAGATCTATTTTTAGATCTCTAAGTGTTCTCCAAACATCTTTCCAAAAGGAATGTATTAATTTGCATTCCCAGCAGCAGTGTAGAAGTATTCCCTTTTCAAAATCCCAAGACCAGAGATGTTGGCATGGATGTGGAGAAAAGGGAGTCAATTACTTTTAAATAAACATCCATTAGAAATGGAAATTAAAAATATGAAGAGGGTAAGCACTGTTATAATTTCAAAGGGAAATGAAAAACAATTAATG
>CAUYPK010008993.1:0-22900 GCA_963574355.1 Loris lydekkerianus | reverse complement strand
ATTCTTCCCAGCCATGAGCATGGTATGTTTTTCCATTTCTTAACATCTTCAGCTATTTCTTTTCTTAGAGTTTCATAGTTCTCTTTAAAGAGATCTTTCACATCATTTGTTAGGTAAACTCCCAAATATTTCATCTTCTTTGGCATTACTGTAAAAGGAATAGAGTCCTTGAGTTTTTTCAACTTGTCTATTATTGGTTTATATAAATGCTATAGATTTGTGAATATTGATTTTGAAATCTAAGACATGTATTCCTTGGTCACTTCTAAGAGTTTTGTAGTAGAATCCCTGTTGTTTTCCAGATATACAGTTATATCATCTGCAAAGAGTGAAAGTTTGATCTCTTCTGACCCTATATGGATACCCTTGATCGCCTTTTCTTCCCTAATTGCAGTGGCTAAAACTTCCATTACAATGTTAAAGAGCAGTGGAGACAATGGCCAACCTTGCCTGGTTCCTGATCTGAGTGGAAATGATTTCTATTTAACTCCATTCAATATGATATTGGCTGTGGGTTTGCTGTAGATGGCCTCTATCAGTTTAAGAAATGTCCCTTCTATATCAATTTTCGTAAGTGTTCTGATCATGAAGTGATGCTGGATATTATCAAAACCTTTTTCCACATCAATTGAGAGAATCATATGGTCTTTATTTTTTATTTGTTTATGTGATGAATTATATTTATAGATTTACATATATTGAACCAGCCTTGAGACTCTGGGATAAAACCCACTTGGTCATGGTGTATAATTTGTATGATGTGTTGCTGGATTCTGTTTGGTAGGATCTTATTGAATATTTTTGCATCAATATTCATTAGAGATATTCGTCTGTAATTTTCTTTTCTTGTTGAATCTTTTCCTGGTTTGGAGATCAAGGTGATGTTTGTTTCATAGAAATTGTTGGGTAGTATTCCTTCTTTTTCTATATTTTGGAAAAAGTTAAGTAATATAGGTCCTAGTGCCTCTTTAAAGATTAGGTAGAATTCTGATGTGAAGCCATCTGGTCCTGGAATTTTCTTTCTGGAGAGATTTGGGATCATTGATGCTATTTCAGAGCTTGATATAGGCCTGTTCAACATTTTCACTTCATTCTAAGTCTCTTCCAAGTATTGGTCTATTTCCTTCAAATTTTCATATTTCTGAGAATAGAGTTTCTTGTAATATTCATTAAGTTTTTTTTGACTTTCTGAGGAGTCTGTTGTTATTTCATCATTACTATTTCTGATTGATATTAGAGATTTTATTCTTTTATTCTTTTAAACCTTTATTCCAAAGGTTTAACTATTTTAGTGACCTTTTCAAAAACCTATTTTTTGATTTGTTGATCTGTTATATAATCTTTTTTTTTTTCAATTTTATTTAATTCTGCTCTAATTTTGGTTATTTCTTTTCTTCTCCTGGGTTTGGGATTGGAATGTTTCCAGTTGCTTGAGATGTTCCATTAAGTTGTTAACTTCCTCTCTTCCCATTCTCTTAAGGAAGGTTTGCAATGCTATAAATTTCCCTCTTAGGACTGCCTTTGTGGTATCCCAGAGGTTCTGGTAATTTATGTCTTCATTATCATTTTCTTCCAAAAATTTGGTAATTTCCTTTTCAATCTAATCTATAACCCAACTATCATTCAGCATAAGGTTATTTAGTTTCCATGCTTTTGTATGCGTGTGCAGATTCCTGTTGTTACTGAGCTCAACTTTTATTCCATGATGGTCTGAGAAGATGCAAGGAGTAATTTCTATTCTTTTAATTTGCTGAGGTTAGACTTGTGACCTAAGATGTGATCCATTTTGGAGGATGTTCCATGGGCTGATGAGGTAAATGTGTATTCAGTTTTGTTAGGATGAAATGTTCTGTAGATATCTGTTCAATCCAATTGTTGAATGGTTAAGTTTACATCTAAAATTTCTTTGCTGAGTTTCTTCCAACACTACCAAAGGGGTGTTAAAACCTCTGACTATTATAGTGCTGGAGAAAATCAAGCTGCTCATATCTGTTATAGTCTCTCTTATAAATTGAGGCACATTCTGGTTGGGTGCATAAATGGTAATAATTGAAATCTCATTATGTTAAGTGTTACCCTTAACAAATATAAAGTGACCATCCTTGTCTTTCCTTACTTTTGTTTTAAAGCCTATTGTATCTGCAAATAAAATTGCAACACCTGCCTTTTTCTGATTGCCATTTGCCTGAATTATAGATGACCATCCTTTTACCCTAAGTCTACATTTATCTTTTAAGGTAAGATGAGATTCTTGTATTCAGCAGATCTCTGGCCTGAGTTTTTGTATTCAGTCAACCAACCTGTGCCTCTTTAGAGAAAAACTTAAGTCATTCCCATTAATTGAGAATATTGATAATCCTGGTAGTATTTTGGGTATCAAGTTTTTCAAAAGTTCAGTGGACATTTTTAATCCTTTCACCACTGTAGAAGTTGGAATTTGACCAAAAGTTTATGAGTGAGTTTACTTTGGTGGTAGAGGATTGCGCTGGTTATTATGGAGGAAAGGTCTGAGAATATCCTGGAGAGCTGGTTTAGTTATGGCAAATTTCTTCAACATGTGAATGTCATTAAAGCATTTAATGTGTCCATCATAAATGAAACTCAGTTTAGCTGGATACAGGATCCTGGTTTGAAAGTTATTTTGTTTTAGGAGGTTAAAGGTTGATGACCATCCTCTTCTAGCTTGAAAAGTTTCAGCAGAGAGATCTGCAGTCATTCTAATATTCTTCCCCTTGTAGGTTATGGTTTTCTTACATCTGGCTGCTTGCAGGATTTTCTCCTTCATATTAACTTTGGTGAAGTTAATTATACTGTGTCTGGAAGATGCCTTGGGTTGAGTCTGCTATCTGAATTTCAGAATCTCTTGCTATGTTTGGGAAGTTCTCCATGATTATCTCTTTGCATAGAGCATCTGGGCCTTTTGAAGCAACCTCGTCACCTTCAGGAATTCCTATAAGGTGAAATTAGTTTTCTTCAAATTGTCCCAGAGCTCTCTGAGAGAATGATCTATTTTTGCTCTCCACTTCTCTTTCTCTTTGAGCATTTGGGAGCATCCAAAAGCTTTGTCATCAATGTCAGAAAGCCTTTCCTCTGCCTGCTCCATTCTGTTACTGAGGAATTCTACTGTATTTTCAGATCTTTAAGGGCTGCACATTCTTGCCTCAATGTGTCAAAATCTTTGGTAATTTTGTCTTTGAATTATTTGAATTCTTGAGACAACTTTTGAAATGCTCCTTGAATTTCTAATTCCAACTTTACCTCCATTCTGTTAATCTTATTTTCAATCTAAATTCTGAATTTGATTTCTGACATCTCAGCCATTTGTTTGTGAATGGGATCCTCTGGTGTGTCTGCTTTGTTGTTCCTTGGGGCAGTTGATTACTCTGATTATTCATGTTGCCAGAGTTTTTCCACTGATTCCACCCCATGATTATTTTTCACCATTTGGTTAGATGAACAGATAAAGTGAAATTGGATTGGGGGCTCCTGGACTAGTGATTAACCATCCCTTTGCCCAAGAGCTGGGACAGGTGACTGCAGGTTTTCCCCTTCAGCTTTGCAAATGACCTGTACAGTACTATGGCCTGAGACACTGGGAACCTACTTGGTGTGGTGGGACTAAGTGGCTCTGTCTTGTTTCCAGCTGGTCTCTGTCCAATCCTAGTGAATCAGTAACTCTGGGTGGAAGTCTCAGCTGTGGAGAAATACAAGCAACTAAGCACCCTGCCCCCCACGAGCAACAACTGGGAAAGGCTGCCTTCTGCCAGCCACACATGTAGCAGCCTGAACTACCCATCTCTCTGCTGCCTCTGCACACCCCTGGTGCAGAGGAGGCCTGGAAAGTATGTGTTCAGTAAGAATTGCAGAGTATACTACCAGACTCTTTCTCTGAAATATGGGGTGCCAGAAACTGTACACACATTTACAGAGATGCTGTGTGTCACTTTTCAGAGTTGATTAAAGGCAGCAGTACTGATCAGGTCACACCATTTTAGCTCCAATTTGTATGTTTTTGCAGAATGACCAGTTTTATTCCCAACAAAATAGCTTATACATACTTTTCTTTGTACCCCTGTATATGTCTTCTTTAAAATCACAGAGTTTCTAGTTAGCCATAACATGATGCCTATGAGCCTGAGGATCTCTGCCTCCTTTGTTCACTAGTGACACCTGCGTGCTTGCACTAGGCAGCTGAAGCTAACAGCCAAGGAGAGCTCTTTTCCCCTGGCCAAGACATGGCAGGTGGTTAGGGACTATGGCACCTCTCTGCTCTCTACCCAGCATTCGTGTTAACCTTCATGGCTCCCATAAGCAAGATGTGCAGACATGCCTCCACCTCTGGCTTCCTCTGCTGTGGGACAGACTCTGCAACAAGGACCTGGGACATCTTTGTGTAGCTGGTGCCCAGTTCACGCATGTCCTTGACTCCTCTGCCTTTAGTCCGGGCACCCGAATTCCCCTTGAGAGAAGCACCCTGGCTGGTGACCACAGTCCTACCTGCCTGGGTTTGCCAGCTCCTTGCAGGTAACTGCACATTTTCTCCCACCTTGTGTCTGCCATGCCTACGCAGCTGACCCAGCTTTCCACTCTTGGTCCTACTTCCAGGTGCCAAAATCTGGATCATTCCTCTGGCACAATGAAAATTTTTTTCATAATGTTCTCTTCCTAGGTAAATGGGAAATGAAGAGGTTGTTAACAAAAGAACCATCAACAACCAACAAGCATAGGTAATACATTTTAAACCTTGCTGATAATCAAGAAAATACTTATAGAAACTACAGGGAGAAACAAGTCTCCACTAATCAAATTAGGAAATAATTTTAGATAAAGTATGATAAGAGCAATTTCACACATTAATGGTGGGGTAGAAAGTAAAATAAAATTTCTGTAAAGCAATTTAGCAACATGTAAGAAGGGTGTTAAAGTATTTTCACTCTCATTTCCAGTAACCCCTCTTCTGAGACAATATTATGAAACTATAATTAGAAAGATAAACAAAGATGTAATTATTATTATTTACTGGGAAAAAAACTGGAAGCAATCAAATAACCTATGTTAGAGAATAATTGAATAAAACATCAAATGCTGCTTGATGGAATATTATGATGCCATGAAAATATTATCTGTGAATAATATTTTTTTACTTTGGAAACACTGTGATATGAAAGTGAAGGGAGAATATAATATGCTATATACTAAATGATGTCAACTGTGCAAAAAGTGTACAGAAAAGAATAAGAAAAAATAACCAAATAATGAGTCACTCTAAGTGGTTGTATTGTGTGTTATTTTCTTTTATCTTCACCTTTAAAAAAATTTTTCTTTTTTTTTCCTTTTATTAAGTCATATACACATAGATCATGAATACATTTACGCATATGTGGGGTACAATGTGTTGATTTTTTAATACAATTTGGAGTGCTTACATCAAACTAATTAATGTATCTTTCACTTCATTTATTGATTATTGTGTTGAGACATTTATGTTCTATATTTGATAGATTTGACTTGTACCCTTACAATATGTTCCATAAGTGTGGTCCCACCATTTACCCTCCGTCTACCAAACCTCCCCTTTCCCCTCCCTACCCACTTTATTTCTCTCCTTCATCCTGGGCTACAGTTGTGCTCTATCTTACATAAGAAAGTGTGAGTACTTATAAATTGGTTTCGTAAAAGTACTGAGTACATTGGATACTATTCTTGAGATACTTTACTTAGGAGAATATGTTCCAGCTCCATCTATGTAAAAATAAAAGAGGTAAAGTCTCCATCTTTTTAAGGCTGCATAGTATTCCATGGTACACATATACCACAATTTATTAATCCATTCATGGGTTGATGGGCACTTGGGCTTCTTCCGTTACTTGACAATTATAAATTGAGCCTCAATGAATAATCTGGTGCAAATATCTTTGTTGCAAAGTGAAAAGAATCAACATTGTTAAAATGTCCATACTACCCAAAGCAATCTACAGATTTAATGCAATCCCTATTAAAGCACCTCTGTCATACTTTAAAGGTCTGGAAAAAGTAGTACTTCATTTTATATGAAAACAGAAAAAAACCTTGAATAGCTAAGACATTACTCAGAAATAAAAACAAATCAGGTAGAATCACGCTACTAGATTTCAGACAATACTATAAATCTATAGTTATCAAAACAGCATGGTACTTGCACAAAAATTTATGGAAAAGAATTGAAAACCAAGAGATGAAACCAGACACTTATCATCATTTGATCTTTTATAAGCCTATCAAAAATATAAATTGGGGGAAAACTCCCTATTTAACAAATGGTGCTGGGTGAATTGGCTGGGGTCTTGTAGAAGACGGAAACTGGACCCACATCTTTCACCTCGAACAAAAACTGACTCTCACTGGATAAAAGACTTAAATTTAAAAAAAAAAAAGTCCACAAATACCATAGTTAGTCAGTAAAAAACAATATAAAAACTAAATAATTTTACATAGGCCTGGCTTGATATATGACTGATAGGGAGTAAAAGAGTAAGCTACCAAAGTATCTGGTAAGGAATACATGTTTGTTAGGTTCCAGGCACAATTCCAAAACATGAGAAAGAAGTGTGAACTGTTAGGCTTCGATGGGACCAGGTGTCAAGTGCCATGTTCCCACGTCCTTGGTTCCCAGTACAGAAGTTTGGGAGCACTGGGAAGCAGAGCGAGCAGGTGCAAGTAGGCAGAGTGTCCAAGTCTTATTAAAGCTCCCCACGTTCCACAGAGGGAGCGGGCCAGCCCTGAGCGTGGGAGACCCTGAGTTTAATAGGATTTCTCCTTTTAGGCTTATTTCCTAATTTTATGTTAACTGGGAGGTGGAATAGTCGTGCTTTTTCTTGGAAAAGGGTGGAGAATTCCCAGAACTATCATTTCTATCTTTGTAAGACAATTTCCCGAGCCTGCCATCATTATCTATGTGTAAATGTCACGGTGCTGGTGGGTGTGAGTTTTGCTGATGAGGGCAGGTCATTTAGGGACACTGTTACCTGAACTGTGCGCATGCCCAGAAACTGTCTATCGAGGCCCCGGTCTTATGTATCTTCACGTTGTGGTTTCTCTGCCTTGTTTTGCTTGGTCTGTCCTTGGACATCCTCTATTGCGGACCTAACACCTGGTCAGTCCTTGGGGACCCCCTTGACATGTTCCCTGTTCTTCCTTGGGAGCCCTGTCTGGTCAATTTGTTCCTCCTAGTGGACAAAGCCTCTACAGACACCCTCAGACCAGACGAGCATCTGTCCCCTTCCTCTTCATTCCTACCTGACAGTACTATTCTGAGGTCCTCTCACTCACCATGAGTTGGCAAACATGACTGTCTGCTGCTCCAGGCAGTCCAGGTGACTCAGTCAGGGACACAAGAGGCTGCCACTCTCAGCAGGGGGCAGACAGGATGGCAAGAGCGAGTCCTAGGTTGGTAACTCACCCTGTGAGGCTAGACGCGCAGTGTCCCTCAGCGTGCTGAACAGGCTCCTTCTCTTCCATTTCTCCACATCCTGAGAAACCACAGGGCAGAGTGCAGTGGGGTGCAGGAATGAAAGCCAGCCGAAAGGCAGAGACACCCCTGGGGGCCTCTTGGGTAGGAAGCACTGATGGATGAGACCTCCTGGGGCAGGGGTGGCAAACAAGTTAGACACAAAGAGCCAAAATTTTAAACTGTGAGCGTCAGAGAGCCATACCACGCAGTGACCTGCCAAAACAGACAAACACTCACACAAAAGCATATAATTTTAACAATAATATATTAAACACATAATATAACATGCTCAGTCAGGTGTTTTTCATTACCTTGTTGGAGTGATGGAATGATAATCTCAGTGGGATTTCTGGCATCTTTTGTTTTCAGTAATCTTCTGCAAATCAGGTTTGTATTCAGTTGTAGCCACTCGGAGCAGTTCCTTTACATGAGTGTCAGTCAGAATGGACCGGTGCTTTGATTTCACGTGCTTCCCCCCTGGGGGTGGGACTACGCGCTCAGAGATCTCTCCTCAGAGGTCCCTCCTCAGAAGCAGCATAACAAAATCCAAACTTGGCAAAGAGCCACAGTATACAAAATAATGATAAAAGGCAAAGAGCCGCATTCATTTTGGCCAGGAGCCGCATGCAGCTCGAGAGCCGCGTGTTCGCCACCCCTGCTCTTGACAGTATTAAAGCTTAGGAATCAAATATGACTCTGAGGTAGATAATCTTATTAGCCTCATTTAGAAAATGCTAGAATTGAGGTTTAAGGAAGTTAATTAGCTTGTACAAGGTCTTACGGCAAGTAAGTGGGAAAGCTGGGATTCTTCCTGAGAAGCTGAGGGTTATACCCAAAGCTTAGAAAGGGCAATATGGAATTTTCCTTCTGCCTGGTAGAGCTGCTGATTGGTTGTTGCATGCAAAAAAAAAAAATAAATAAGAATGTTTGAAAAACAGTTGGAGACTTCTAATATGTTTAATTAAGCATTTTTTTGTTCATGTGCCCAAAGTATAAGCCCAAAGCAACTGTATTGTTCATTCCCCTCTAGCTTCTAGCTCTAAAATGATCAAGGGGTGAAGGGAAGGTTGAAAATTATTGGAGAAAATAAGGTAAAACACTCAGGGTTCTGGAATGCCTAACCATTGAGAACTTTTCTCAGTCTACCCAGAGGCCCTTTAACCAACTGAGATTCAGGTGCTGTCTTGGGCACAGCCGCCAAATCCAGCAGTGCTGAGTGTGGTTTTCTGCCAGAGAGAGCGGGCCCAGCCTCCCTAGCCTTGCCAGTGAAGAGCAGCTGCTGCAAGATTCTCTCCACATAGTTCCAGAGCCCATTCCACAGACTCCTCAGCTTTACCGTGATCAGACCAGATCAGATCAGAAGGAGCTCACAGTCTTTTGAGGAAAGAAGGCATCATTTAAGGCTCTTGGTTTGCCCACATTCTTCTACTTCTTTGCAGCTTCAAGCATATTTTGGAGGGAGATTTCATAAAGATTTCTAAACTGAGTTAGAATTTCAAGTCTATTGTGACATGCAAATTAGTCTTGCTTGCCCATTGGCAGCAATGCAGCTGAAGTGCCTAGAGATAGGCCATGAAATGAAAACATCAAAGTGATTAAATGTGCCTGAAGAGCATAATTGAGTGGATGAATAAGAGAAAATAAAACAAATTGATTTTCTCCAGTGCCAGAAAAACAGAATAATTGAAAACAAAATAATAGACTTTGAAGTAATCAAAGTGAGGAATGCACTATAGTACATAGAAACAGACAGTTGTGGGAGAGATTTATGTGTTTCTGTTATCATTTTTATAACTTTAATTTCATTAGCTAATAAATACAAATCAATTGAAAAATCAGTCAACCAGAGAAGAGACAGTCCCAAGCCCAGATTTTTATTCACATCTCCAAACCAGGCTGAAGCAGTGATCCTTAATCTACTCTCACAGGCACAGATTTCCACTGTTAGCTGGAAAACAAGTTCTGGGAGGCCTCTCTGCTTTGGAGGTGATGATGTTCTGTTCTGACAGTCACTCCACACATGTAGGTTTACAGATTCAACTTACAAAACGGTCACTTGTTTGCTGGGCACAGTAGTTCACACCTGTAAAGGTTTATACACTGGGAGGCTAAGGCAGGTAGACTTCTTGAAATACAAAGTTCAAGACCAGCCTGAGCAAGAAGGCGACCCTATCTCTTCTAAAAATTTAAAAAATAAAAAAACTGAGACAAGATGATCTTGAGCCCAAAAGCTTGAGGTTGCTGTGAGCTATGACACTACAGCACTCTATTCAGGGTGCCAGAGTGAGACTCTATCTCAAAAAAAAAAAAAAATACTATGAGCTGTGACACCATGGCACTCTACCAAGGGCAATAAAGTGAGACTCTGTCTCTAAAAAAACTAGAAATATAAATAAAGGGTCACAAGATTTCTAGCAGACAGAATTGCTGAAGTACAAGCCTCTTAGTTTACACAAATGAGGTCTTCATGGCACTGACCAGCACCTGTGGACTTATACAAGGTGATTCTGGATCAATTTGTTGGCAGTAGTGATGGTGGCATCTATGGCAGCAGCAACAGCAGGACACCTGCCACTCTCTCACAGTACTGCTGTGCATCCGTGGCTCACTGCTTCCATCTTCTATCCCCACCTCCCCTACACACATGATGCCAAAGTCTAAAACCAAAAGGGCCAAGCAAAAGTATGCCACCCCTTTGGCTTTCACCCTGGCAGCCATGATTCTGGGAAGATCAGGGGAGTGGAGCTAGGCCAGGGGAGACTTCTTATGTCAACTCTGGCAATAGAGCACTGGGGACACCAAGCCATGCTAGACCCAAGTATTGAAAGATCACAAAGCAAACATGAGACTTCCACAGAACTATATTTATGGGTTCTCTAGGAAAAGAATCCTTCCACCTCACTCCTCAGCTGTTCTTGGGTGGGTTTGGTGACCCTTCACTTCAGGATCCACAATGATGGCTGTGTGACTTGAATTGTGAGTTTTCCTTTCACAGGCCTTTGGACTACTATGGCAGTGGTTGGCACTTCCCAATGTTCATGACACACCCTATCTTCAGGGTTCCACAATTAGCAGCCATGCCTTTGGCTCCATTAAAGGTCTTTTGGGACCACTGGGACTGTAAACCAGGGTGTGCAGAAGGTGTTGGCAGTGCTGAGACTGGCACTCCTTGCTGGTTCAATCAAAATGGCATAGTTGATAGATCGTGCCTGCCAGGCAATTTGTCCTGGAGAATTTATCTGACAGAAAGCACCTAGAAGATAGAGGGAGTCTCTCTCATCTTCTGGTGGCATCCAAGGGCTAATTGTGATGTGCCTTGAGGTGAATAGGGGCTGTTAGCATTTAGCTCTTTTGTGAGCATGAGAGTTTGTCTCCAATTCAGACCGAAAATTCCAGCTTCCGTCTCCCACTGGTGTTTGGGTAGAGCAAAATGGAACAAATGACTTTCAAAACTCTAAAGTATTATATAGATGTAAGGCTGTATTATTCTTCCTACCGCATCTATTCCCATTATCCTGAATTTCTCAGCCCAGAACTTTTGTCTGCAAAAGAAATGTGGAGAAGGCACATTGACAAAGGACCTGGAGCTGTGACTCCAAAACAGCTGGGAGGCACTGCTCAACCCCACAGACAACTGCTGAGGCAAGGCCCAGCTCCACAAGCTGGCTGGCAGGCAAGCAGCTCACTCCTGTGATGTCACCTCTACAGTTACTTGTGCCCATCCCTCCACATGGAGCCAGCAGATTTAGGCACAGGAGGGGAGAAAAAATGAATCATAGGCTATTTTAGAAATCGCTTCGATTCCATTTGAGACTGCAGTAGTGCCTTGCAAACTCAGTCCAGTGCATCCTAACCATCAGGGTAATATCCTCTAAGTATTAATATCCTGTAAATGCTGGAAGCTTGGTGGGAATAGTCCATAACCAGCTTCTAACTCAGATCAGAGGCAGACAAGTGGTAATTGCTGTGGTTATACTTAATTCTGATTGAAAGACTCTCTGATAACAAGAGGGGTTGACATTCAAAGTCAAGCAAAGCAGTTGACAATTAAGATCTAAAAATTAAATCAGCCATCCATATCAGTACATGCCCAAGGCTTCATGGAAATCTTTTGTATCACCATTGTTCCCAGGTAGAAAGTGAGACTCTCAAACCAGGCCATAATGGAGCAGCAGCTGGAAAGCTTAACTCTAGCCCTGGATCACACCTCCCCTCCTTAAAATCACTCAGTGACTCCCAATGACCTCAAGGATAAGGCCACAGCCTTGATATGGCCTCTGGCCACCTCTTCAGCCTCACTGCTCCCCTCCTTAACCTTCCTCGTGTGTCTTGGCCACAAGAACTTTACAGTTTCCTTTATATAGCCTGCTCTGTTCCTAGTGCCTGGAACATTCCCTCATTTGCCTTTCAAGATGACTGCTCTGTGAAGCTTCCTGTGCCTTCTCTTTTACTGTGCACAGCACTCTGTACCTACTGGTATTTTATTACCTTGTTGCTATGGAGTATGATGTGTTTTTCTCCATATGTGTCTTCCTCATTAGGCTCCTTAAGGGCAAGAACTGTGTCTTGTTCTTCTCTGTGACCCCAGCACCCACACAGCCCCTAGGCCTTTGTAGATATCAGTAAATGCTTGGGCAATACATGGACAGAGAAGTGGACCAGATTGGGCTAAGGTAGCTGGATGGGGGCTGGGAAGTGCACCATCCGAGATTCTCAGATACTGGAGGCTGATGGTGGGAGAGCAGCCTGGGCACCAACTGCCCAAGAATGATCCCTACAGTGATTTTTCTCAAAATGTGCCTCATTTTCTTCTGCATGAGAGACAATTTGAGGTGACACAAAGACTTTTTTTTTTTTTTTTGAGACAGAGTCTCACTATGTCACCCTCAGTAGAGTGCCACAGCTCATGGCAACCTCAAACTCTTGGGTTCAAGTGATTCTCTTACCTCAGCCTCCCAGGTAGCTGGGACTACAGGTGCCCCCACAATGCCCAGCTATTTTTGTGATTGTTGTTGTAATTGTCATTGTTGTCTAGCAGCCCCAGGCCGGATTCAAATCCTCCAGTCCCAGTGTATGTGGTGGTCGCCCTAGCCATTGAGCTACAGGCACCAAGCGACAAAAACATTTTTAATTTTTTTTTTTTTTTTGAGACATGGTCTTTTGCCAAGGCTAAAGTACAGTACCACAGTCATATCTCACTGTAGCCTCAAACCCCTGTAGGCTCAAGCAATCCTCCTGCCTTAGCCTTCCGAGTGGCTGGGAATACAAGCGTGTACCACCACAACTATCTGATTCTTTTTTATTTTTTGCAGAAATGAGGTCTCACTGTGTTGCCCAGGCTGGTCTAGAACTCCTGCCCTCAAGTGATCCTCCTACCTGAACCTCCCAAAGTCCTGGGATTATAGGCATGAACACTGTACCTACCTGATATTTTGAATTTTAATAGTCATGGCTCAGTGCCTCTGGCTTAAGTGGCTAGAGTGCCAGCCGCATACACCTGAGCTGTTGGGTTCGAATCCAGCCCAGGTCCGCCAAACAACAATGAAGGCTGCCACCAAAAAATAGCCGGGTGTTGTGGCAGGCGCCTGTTGTCCCAGCTACCTGGGAGGCAGAGGCAGGAGAGTTGCTTGAATCCAGGAGTTGGAGGTTCCTGTGAGCTGTGATGCCACGGCACTCTACCCAGGGTGACAGCTTGAGGCTCTGTCTTAAAAAAATAATAATTTTAATAGTCATAGTTATTTTGATATATGTTTTAAAATGTAATAAAGTATATCAAGTCTTTTTTTTTATTAATATTTCTGCTTGTGATAAATGAGACCAAAATAGGCATTAATTTTTTTTTTTTTTTTTTTTTTTGAGACAGAGTCTCACTTTCTTGCCCCTGGTAAAGTGCTGTGGTGTCACAGCTCCCAGCAACCTCAAACTCTTGGGCTTAAGCGATTTTCTTGCTTCAGCCTCCCAAGTAGCTGGGACTACAGGTGCCCACCACACGCCTGCCTATTTTTTTGTTGTTGTAGCTGTCATTATTGTTTAGCAGGCCCGGGCTGGGTTTGAACCCACCAGCCCCATTGTATGTAGCCATGGAGCTACAGGTGCCACCTGAATTAAAGTTTTAAAAGTGAGTTAATACAAAGAAAAATATTAGGTGAATATTAATACAGATATCAAGTAAATATGACAACATTCCTAAAAGAGGTACTTATATGATGGTAGTTTGGGAAACACTTTTCAACAGTCCTAAATTCACTTCTCTGTTCCTCTGTGTTGCCACTCAGCTTCAAGGGTTCTGGAATCACTCCATCATTCCTCCAAATTGTTATGACACTGACTATCTTCAGAACTCATTTCCACCTAGCCTGATAGCATTGATTCTCCTTTTGTTAAGATGTGTTTGCTTACCTCAACAACATTTATAAGGTATTTAAGAACAACGACCATGCTCTAAGCCTCTGCGGATTGAATGGAAAAGTGTTGATCAGCTTCCCTATAGCTCTACAGATGTTTGTTCCTTCAATGAATAGGTATTGAGCACCTACTTTGTGCCAGGCACTGTTGAGGGTGCTAACAATAAAGTATTACTGAGCAAAACAAAATCTCTAGAGTTTGTAAGGGGAGACAGACAGCAAGCAAATAAAGAAGCATGTGAGATGTTTTCAGTGTGCTAAGTGGATGGAAGAAAATAAAACAGAAGTGGAATTATCTGGCTCCATGGCACAGTGGTTAAGGCTCCAGCAACATACACCAAGGGTGGTGGGTTTGAACCCAGCCCAGGCCAGCTAAACAACTGCAACAAAAAAATAGCCAGGCGTTGAAGCAGGTGCCTGTAGTCCCAGCTACTTGGGAGGCTAAGGCAAGAGAATAGCTTAAGCCCAAGAGTTTGAGGTTGCTGTGAGCTGTGACGCCATTGTACTCTCCCAAGGGTGACTTATTGAGACTCTGTCTCAAAAAAAAAAAAAAAAAGAAAGAAAGAAAGAAAGAAAGAAAGAAAGAAAGAAAGAAAGAAAGAAAGAAAGAAATGGGATTATCCAGAAACAGAGCATTCTGGGTAAAAGGAACAGCAAGTGCAATGAAGGGAAAGCCCTAAGAGGAGAAAATGATTCATGTGTTCAAGCCACACAGAGAAGACCTATATGAGCAAGGAGGATTATGGTTAGGAGTTAGGAAACAAGGGACCAGATCCTACAGGTGTGATCAGAGGCTGTTATAGGATTTCAAGCATAGGACTGATGTGGTCTGACCCACGTATCAATAAAATACTCTGGCTGATATATAGAGAATAGATTGTAGAGGACAAAGAAGGAAGCAGGAAGACCAGTTTTGAGGTTATTACAATCATCCATGCAAGGGACAATAGTTGTCTGGAGTAAAGTTATAGTGAAGGATGGAGAGAAGTGGGTGAATTTGGAATATATTTTCAAGGTAGTATCCTTTGGACTGGCTATAATGGATTCAAAAGGAAGACTGTAAACAGAGGAAATAAAGATGACCTCCAAGTCAATGTCATAAAGGGAAAAAAAAGAACAAGACTAACTGTTCTATGTCTGTGCTATCCAGCAAGTCACTTTTACCCACATGTAGCTATTAAAATTTAAGGTTTTTCTTTTTTGTTTTTTTGTTTTGTGTTTTTGAAACAGCCTCCCAAGTAGCTGGGACTACAGGCATGTGCCACCATGCCCAGCTAATTTTTCTACTTTTAATAGAGACAGTCTCATTCTTGCTCAGGCTGGTCTTGAACTCCTGAGCTCAAGCAGTCCTGCCACCTCTGCATCCCAGAATGCTAGGATGATAGGTGTGAGCCACCATGTTCAGCTTACAAAGAACTCTTAAAATTCAACAGTAAGAAAACAAACAACCTAATTTAAAAATGGGCAAAAGGGGACTGGGCATGGTGGCTCATGCCTGTAATCCTAGCACTTGGGAGGCCAAGGCAGGTGGATTGCCTGAGCTCATGGGTTCGAGATCAGCCTGAGCCAGAGTGAGACCTCGTCTCAATAGACTATAGTCCCAGCTACTTGGGAGTCTGAGGCAAGAGAATTGCTTGAGCCCAAGAGTTGGAAGTTGCTGTGACCTGTGATGCCACGGCACTCTACCAAGGATGACAAAGACTCTGTCTCAAAAATAAAATAAAATAAAATAAAAATGGGCAAAACAGGGGGCAAAACAGTGGCAGGGCACCGGCACATGCTCCAGGGTTAGCGGGCTCGAACCCGGCCTGGGTCTGCTAAACAAAAAAGAACACCCTCTACAGGGGGTGACACAGTGAGACTCTGTCTCCAAAAAAAAAAAAAAAAAGGTCTATTAATTTAAAAAAGAAAGACTAAAGAGAGAAAGAGGGCTCACCAGCACCTAGCAAAGTACCTTTCACAGAGTAGACACTATAAATGTTTATTGAATAAATGGGTGAAAAAAAATGAGTCAACCGAAGGATCAATAGAATGTAGGCCATCTGACCCCAGTTCAGTACTCTTCCTTGTTTATAAAAGGTAGATGACAATACAATTTATTGTCCAACCCAGGATATTTGAGAGAGATATAGAGTGACTTAAGTGTAAATCAATACTGTCTCAGAGATAACCAGAAATCACAAACTAGGAGACCATTAGCCAGCCACATCTTGCCTCAAAAATTGTTTTGTTCGGCCTCTCATATTTATGCCCCATACAATATTCTTTAAATTTTTCCATCTCCTACATTTAACACTATGGAAACTTCACATAAATATGTGGATTTAGGACTTCTCTTGGAAAGTGGATCTGGTCACACTATACACATGCCTGCACATGGTAAATGGCTGAGATATCAAGCAACAAAATGACATAGAGGAAACTTAAATGCATCTTGCTAAGTGAAAGAAGCCAGTCTGAAAAGGCTGCCCACTTGGCAAACATGTACTTTCCTGTTTGCCACAGGCCCCACCACTCCCTTTTGTATCCCTTACTCTAGTCTAGGCCAAGTGTGAGTTTCCATTTACCATTCCATTTACACTGTTTTGGTTTTGTTTTCTGTTGTAGTAGAGTTAAGGAAAAAAAGAAACTAGGCTCAGTATCCGTGTCTCAGTGGTTAGGGTGCCAGCCACATACACCAAGGCTGGCAGGTTCAAACCCAGTCTGGGCCTGCTAAACAACCATGACAACTACAACAAAAATAATAGACAGGCATTGTGGCGGGCGCCTGTAGTCCTTTTACTTGTGAAGCTGAGGCAAGAGAATCGTTTAAGCCCAAGAGTTTGAGGTTGCTGTGAGCTGTGACACTACAGCACTCTACCTAGGGTGACAGTTTGAGACTCTGAGAAACTGTTTCTTATACTCATGTAATGATTCAAAGTAGGAAAATGAAAAAAGAATCAAGGGGACTCCACATGTCTTGCCCACAGCCTGCTTTACTCACATGCAGTATATTCTTAGCCTTTCTAGGCATTTGTGTTTCTCTCTGTGGTCTGAGCTGCTTGTCTCCCCAGGCCCCAGCCCCTGCTGGCCTTTAGAATTTTCTCAGACTGCCACCCACTGCTAGAAAAGCTAGATGTGAGGGGAAAACAATGGGCATTATTTAAGCATTTTTTTGTTACCCAAATTCAACATTCCTCTTCAACTTTTGATGGAAATTGTTTCTGTTGTTTTTCATAATTGCCTCCAAATGTAACTGGAGAGTAAAACAGAACAGCAGAGAATACAGTTACCCACCTTTCCTCTCTGTGAACATATGTTGTTGGAACATTTTGACCTGAAATTTTGTTCATCTGTGCCTTTGCTCATTCCCCAAGCTCTAGCTGTATTTACAGATGGAAGGACCCTCACTTCAACACCAGCATCCCCTGTAGCTTGTCCTCAGCAAAAGCAACAATACCAGCCAAGGTGTGGAAACAGGAAAGCATGAATGGGGCCTGTTTAAGCTAAGGAGATGGACTTTATTCATGGTCAGGAGCTGCTAAAGATTTGTGGAGCAGGGAAAAGATGTGATCAGTTAGTAATTGTGTAAGAGACAGCTCCACAAGCAGGAGCACCAGTTAAGAGGCTGTTGCAATGACCTGAGTAATAAGAGATGTAACTAAAGCAGAGACAGTGGCACACAAAAAAGGAGACAGATTAGAGAGACATCTTGAGGTTATGCTTAGCAACTCATAAGATGTGGAGGATGCATGAATGAAGAAATGAAGAATCAAAGATGATCCAGAGATTTTGAACTTAGGGTTTTAAAACACCAAAAGCATGATCCAAAAAAGAAAAAAAATTGATGAATAATTGAACCTCATCAAAACTAACTTTTCTTTTGCAAAAGACCTTGTTAAAAGAATGAAAAGTTCCCGGCACGGTGGCTCATACCTATAATCCAGTACTTTGGGAGGCTGAGCTAGGTGGATTGCTTGAGCTTAGGAGTTCAAGACCAGCCTGAGCAAGAGCAAGACCCAATCTCTAAAAAATAGCCTGGCACTGTGGCAGGTACGTATAGTCCCAGCTACTTGGGAGACTGAGGCAAGAGGATCACTTGAGCCTAAGAGTTTGAGGTTGCTGTGAGCTGTGACACCATGGCACTCTACCAAGGCAAGAAAATGAGACTCTGTCTAAAAAAAAAAAAAACTGGCGGCTCCCATAGCTCAGTCAGTAGGGTGCCACTAGCCACATACACTGAGGCTGGCAGGTTTGAACCTGGCCCGGGCCAGCTAAAACAACAATGACAATTGCAACAAAAAAATAGCCCAGCGTTGTGGCGAGTGCCTGTAGTCCCAGCTACTTGGGAGGCTGCAGCAAGAGGATCACTTAAACCCAAGAGTTGGAGGTTGCTGTGAGCTGTGATGCCCCAGTACTCTACCCAGAGTGACAGCTTGAGACTCTGTCTCAAAAAAAAAACCCCAAAAAACTAAATATGCAACTACCATACAAACAACCAGCACTTGCACTCTTGGGCATTTGTTCCAGAAAAATGACAACTATGTTCACACAAAAACCTGTACATGAATGTTCATAGCAACTTTGTTCATAATAACCCCAAACAGGAAACAACTCTTACCATGGAATTCTACTCAGCAATAAAAACGACAAGTTTAATGCACACCATACAACCCAGATGATTTTTTTTTTTTTTTTTTTTTTGAGACAGTGTCTCAAGCTGTTGCCCTGGTTAGAGTGCTGTGGCCTCACAGCTCACAGCAACCTCAAACTCTTTGGGCTTAAGTGATTCTCTTGCCTCAGCCTCCCAAGAGCTAGGACTACAGGCACCCACCACAATGCCTGGCTTTTTTTTTTTTTTTTGGCTGTAGTTGTCATTGTTGTTTGGCAGGCTCAGGCTTGATTCAAACCTGCCAGCTCCGCTGTATGTGGCTGGTGCCCTAGTTGCTGAGCTACAGGTGCCGAGCCAACCTGGATAGATCTCTTTTTTTTATTAATTTTTTGTATTTATTAAGTCATTCGTACATAGATCACAAATACATTTATGCCATTATGGGATTCGATGTGTTGATAATTTATACAAATTGGAGTGCTTACATCCTACTAATCAACATAGCTTTTGCCTCATTTACCTAATTACAGCATTAAAACATTTGTGTTCTACACCTGATAGATTCAACTTGTACTTGCAATGTGCTCCATAGGTGTGGTCCCCCTACTAACCCTCCCTCTATCAACCCACCCTCCTCCCATCCCCTCTCACTCCCCTTCCCTTCTTCATCCTAGGCTATAGTTGTGTTTCATTCTTCATATGTACTGAGTGGATGTGGAGAAAATGGATGGATCTTAAGGGCAGTGTGCTGAGTGAAAAAAGCCAATTACAAAAGTTTATATACTGCATGGCTCAATTTATATAATATTCTCAAAATAACCATATTTTAGAGATATAAAATAGATAAATGGTTGTTAGGGCTTAGGAGAAGTGAGGGAGGAGGAGTGGGAATGGCTATAAAAGAGGTAGCAGGAAGGAGACCTTTGTGGTAGTCGAAGGTTCTGTGTTTTCAGTGTGGTAGAGGTTATATAAATCTATGCTTATGATAAAATGGAATAGAACATACATTTATATACACAAAAATGAGTGCATTTAAAACTAGTGAAATCTGATCTGTAATAAGATCTATAAACTGTACCCATGTCAATTTTCTGGTTTTGATAATTGAACAATAATAATGTAAGATGTTAACATTTATGAAAACTTGATGAAGGGTACATGGGACCTCTCTGTACTATTTTTTTTACAACTTACTGTGAATTTATAATTACCTAAAAATTAAAAGTTAAGTACAAAAAAGGAATGAACAGCTCTGCGCCTATAGCTCAGTGGTTAAGGCACTGGCCACATACACTGAGGCAGGCGGGTTCTAACCCAGCCCAGGCCTGCCTAAACAACAATGAAAACTGCAACAACAATAACAAATAGCTAGGCATTGTGGCAGGCGCCCATAATCCCAGCTACTTGGGAGGCTGAAGCAAGAGAATCGCTTAAGCCCAAGAGTTTGAGGTTGCTGTGAGCTGTGAAGCCCCAGAACTCTCCTGAGGGTGACAAAGTGAGACTCTGTCTCAAAAAAAAAAAAAAAAAAAAAAAAAGGAATGAACTATTTATACATGCAAAATTTTAAAAAACCAAAAAGGCATTATGCTGAGTGAAAAAACCCAGTCTTAAAAGGTTACATACTATTTGATTCCATTTATGTGACATTCTCAAAAAGAATGCTACATACAGCTATGGAGAACAGATTAGTGTTTGGCAGGTGGGGGGGAGGGAGGAAAATACTATTGCAAAAGGATAACACAGGATGATTTGTCAGGATTAACTCTGTCATGAATCTATACACATGTGTTTAAAAATCATAGATCTGCACATACCAAAAAAGTCAATTTTATTGTAGGCTAATTTAAAATTAAAAATAAAACTAGATAGGCAAGTATTTTGTTTCTGATTTGTTTTTTCTTTCCTTCCTTCCATTCATTCATACATTTGCTGAGTACCTATTTTGCGTGAGGCAGTGTGCTAGACTTTGGAAATCAACTGAAAGTAACACAGCCCAAGTTCTGCCCACATGGAGAATTTTTCCTGTTTCAAAACAGAAATGGTCAGTAGGGTTTACTGCCTAGTGTTTCTTTTTTTTTAGACAGAGTCTCAAGCTGTCGCCTTGGGTAGCATGCTGTGACATAACAGCTCACAGCAACCTCCAACTCTTAGTTTAAGCGATTCTCTTGCCTCAGCCTCCCAAGTAGCTGGAACTACGGTGCCTGCCACAATGCACAGCTATTTTTTGTTGTTGTTGTTGTTATTGTTGTTGCAGTTATCATTGTTGGATGATGAAAGTTTTAGCTGGCCCAGCTGGGTTTGAACCCTCCAGCCTTGGTATATGTGGCCAGCACCCTACCCACTGAGCTATGGTCGCTGCCAGTGCCAGTATTTCTAGTTGGGGAAGTGGGACAAGGTGAAGACTGTGGAGGGACCAAGTGAGCAAACTTTTCATCCCTAGAGCCTGTAGAATTTTAAATGATCATTTTTCTCTTAAGTGCTCTTAGGCCTGAGGGCAATGGAAAGCCCTCAATCCATACTTCACATATACTCACAAGAGAAAATGCTCGGAGTGTTGTGCCTTGCTGAGGGAGGAAGACAGATAGGGGGTGGATTTGATGCAGTTAGTGAAGTGTGAACTCTGAAAAGTATTACTTGAATGTGTGTGTGTGCGTGTGTGTGTTTGACTTAAAACAACCACTTGTTTAGCTCATTACTCTGTGGATTGGCAGCTGAGCTGGGCTCAGCTGGGTGGTTCTTCTGGTTTTGGCTGGATTCACCCAGAATCTGCAGTCAGCTGCTGTCTAAGGCATCACTCATATGTCCAGTAGTTGCCTGGTGGTTGCTGGAGTGAGAAGGGTATCTGGACCATTTGTCTTTCATCATCCAGCAGGCTAGCCTGGACTTCTTCTAGTGAAGTTCCCCCCAACGCATCAGAACCAGCTCCAAAATGCAAATGTTTCTTTTTCCTAACAGTTTTATTGGGATATAATTCACATATGTTACCTGAATTTGAATTTTGTTTTCTCTCCTGTTTGCAGGGAATCTGAAGCATGTGGTCTAGTTGACAAAAAGAGATCAGGTTTCCTGAACTGAGGAGCAGAGCCTGTAATGAAGACAGAGTGTTTATGGGAGCAGTTTGTGGAATTTGTGACTACAGGGGAAATTTGGAAGAAATTACTTCCTGAAAATGTTCATAGGGCACCAAGTGGCAGCTGGCCTTCTGGGGGGAGGAAAGCAGGCATCCCAGAGTCCTCAACTAGGCCTAGGGGAAAAGGCAGATATCCAACATTTTAAAGTGTTTATTTTTTAAAAACACACAAATGCAGTTTTTAATCTGAAAATTATTTTTAAGTGAATTGGGGAGGGGTGTATTTTTATTTTCTTAAAGTGATGGATCAGAAGCTAGAGGAGAGCAGGGAGCTTTGGTCACCAGTTTGTGGGGCAGGGGGCAGCTTGAGAAGCAGGATTTGGGCCTCAGGATCATTCAGGTAGAGACTTGGGGTTGGGGGAACTGATCAGAAGACTGGGAGATGGGGAGAAGTCCATTAGTGTTGTTTTAGGATTGTGTATCTATTTTGTTTTTTAATAAAATCTTTGAGATTCTACCTCTCTGTCCCATTGTCCTCCTTGTAAACTTCCACTGACAACACACATTGTTCTGAGATTTTCCTGTTGCTGAAGTATCAATAACCCTTCTACTTCCAGTCTATTCTGGCCCCATAGGGAGGCTGAACCTGAGTGCTGGATGCACTGGCAAATTAGTATGTCCACATTCCAAGCCCTCAGCTGGAGCCTGTCCATGTGGGGGGAGGCATATGAAAATACCTGCACTGCAACCCTGGAGAAGGGCTTGCTAGCACCTTGAGGAGAAGATGCTCCTGCCCAGGGAAGAACTTACTGAATGGTTAAAGGCCGGTTGGCATGTTGGATCTAAAGGGGCATTTTGGCTGATGTGGTGGCTCACACCTGTAATCCTAGCACTTTGGGAGGCCAAGGCAGAGGATCACTTGAGGCCAGAAGCAACATAGGGAGAGATTGGGCTGGGTGCGGTGGCTCACACCTGTAATCCTAGCACTCTGGGAAGCCGAGGCAGGTGGATTGCCTGAGCTCACCAGTTTGAGACCAGCCTGAGCAAGAACAAGACCCCGCCTCTAAAAAATAGCCGGGTGTTATGGTAGGCGCCTGTAGTCCCAGCTACTGGGGAGGCTGAGGCAAGAGAATTGCTTGAGCCCAGGAGTTTGAGGTTGCTGTGAGCTATGACGCCACAACACTCTACCAAGGGTGAGGAAGTGAGGCTGTATGTCTCAAAAAAAAAAAAAAAAAAAAAAAAAAAAAAAACGGAGATATATTGTTGCCACAAAAATAAAACACATGGCAAGGTGTAATGGGGCATGCCTGTATTCTTAGATACTCATGAGGCTGAGGGCGGAGAAC
>CAUYPK010008991.1:0-31554 GCA_963574355.1 Loris lydekkerianus | reverse complement strand
CCCTCCTTCCTTCCTTTCTTCTGACTGCCAATCTGCCAGTCATTCTTTCATTTAAGGCATTTTCATTGGGCATCTACTACATGCCAGGTTCTTTAGGCACTGTGCTAGACACTGGGGATATGAAGACTGAGCAAAATCAACACGACCGCTCCTTTCTGGAGCTTACAGTCTAGCAAGAGACTCTACTAATAATTGATCCCACTAATTCAGCAATGATTAGAAGGGCACCATAGGGGCTGCTACTGGGATGTATGTGATATACGTATGTGTTGGTGGTAAAGTAGCGATCTGGGCTGGTCGGGGCTGTCAAGGAGGGCCTTGCTGAGGACATGGCATTGGAGCTGAGAGCTGAAGGACCAGGAGAAGATCACAGGGGGAAGACTGGGTTTTGGGGGAATCAAAGACTGGTTTGGGGGGGCATGTCCAAGGAAAGGGAATAGGTTGCACAAAGGCTCTGGGTAAATGCAGGAAAGCTGGTGTGGTTGGGGCCCACAGAGGAAAGCTGGGGTGAGGCAAGGGCCCTATCTTACAGGGCCAAGAAAATCCAGCAAGACTTCTGCTCTTAATCCTGAATTCATTGGGAAGTCATCGCAAGTTTTTAAGCAGATGGGCATTGTAAAGAGATGGTTCTGGAAGGGAGAGAAGGGAGGTCAAATGTGGTGCCTGGGTCAGGGGTGCTGTGGCTTGGAGAGAAATTTGGGAGGCAAAAGTGTCAGAATACAGGCAGTTGCTAAATGGTTGTAAATACTTAGAGGATTTCCTTCCCTGAGTGAGAAATCCCCAGGCTCAGGGAGGCAGCTGCTCAGGTCCCACCAAACAGGGCTCGTCAAGCCCTGAGCGTGGTCCTTGGGAAGCTGTTATCTATGTGCAAAAACAGATTTTCCACAAATACTCCCTCTCTGGGGATTTGCTGAGTGCCCATGTGGGCCTGCATGGGCCAGGCACTATGGAGGTCTCTCCTCCTCACGCTCACAGAAGCGTGGGACAAGTTCCACTCTGCAGCTTTCTGCACAGATAGCTAGGGATGCATCTACTGTACAAAGTACATGGGGAGGAAACAGAGCAGACTCTGTATGCTTCTAGAAGTTTCCAAAGATGACCACGTTGCTACGGCCACATGATATTCAGGGTTCCTGTGGATGAGGGAGGTTATTTTATCCTTTGAAAGTCCGTAACATATCAAATCAATATCAATGTACAGTACAACCAGGCTCTTCATCTGAGTGACATCAAACATCTATAAGCAAATGGTGAGAAACTCAGATATTTTCAGATAGAAGAAGAATTACGTAGAAGCATTGGAAAATCCTGTCCCTTATAGATTGACTTTTCAGGTTGTAGCCAGATGGTGGGGTCCAGAGACCTCTGCTATAGCTTTTGTCTGGAAAACTGGAATACAGCTTCTCTTTAGCCAGTTGATAGGGATTGCTAACATGATATAAAATGTATTTTCTTGTCTCGCTTAACTGCAGGTATTTTGCCCTATTTCAGCTGCATCAAGTTGTGTGTCCTCACTGCATCTGGGAGCCCAGGTCTCTCAGGACTGGGAGGACTGACCAGCTCCCCTGCCCTGACTACCCACTACTGGGCTTCAGACATCCCATTGGATGGAGGGGGAAGAGGAGCTCCAAAGAGGGGGGGGGAGATAATTTCTAAATGTTTCAAGTAAAAGTGCTCTTTTTCTAACCAAGTTGGCCAGAGAAGAGAAGTAGTCAGTGACTTGTTGGCCTGGTGACCCTTATTTCAGAAGTGCATTCCCTGTTTCCAGCAGTACTTTTTAACGTCTCCTAGCCTCTTTACAGATTCCAGAAAATCCCCAAATCTGTAAATATTTTTGCCTCAGATTAGTGGAGAAGTGGTATATCTGTAGCAGAAGAAATAGAGGAAGAAGATGAATTGCCTGCCAAAAATGCACGAACTCCTATGAAAATATTTATGTATGGATTTTATAAGTTCATTTAAATGCCACATTTAGAGTATTCATCTTAATCCAGAGCTATCTCCTTTCAAGGAAAATAATTTTTAATAAAGATTCCATCACCCTTAGTAAACCTCTTAATTCAAGGATTTCTTTCACATCTTGCAGGAGAGGAAATTTCTCTCTTCGTCAGGACTTGCTGCTAGAGGGAAAACTTTGCTGCTCACGCGTTTCGTGTGGGGAAAAAAACGGCTTATTTTCTCAAGCTTGCAATTGTAAAATGTCTTCGTATATTGACTATCTTGGGGGAGAAGTCAAGAAAAGGAGACTTTGCTGCCTGATGTGTCTGCTTCCCGCTGTGAACTCACAACAAAGCAACTAATATTGCCGGGTAAAAATCTCAGCCTTGAACATAAAGCAATTGCCTATGATAAGTAGCTTGGACGAACACTAGTCCCAGTCACTTTCTGGTTCTACCTTATTCAGCAAGACGAATGGATGGCATGGGCCAGAGGCTGGGATTTGTTAATTTGCAGATGCCTTTGCTCATCTCTGCCTGAACGTGTTGGCAGCCCCCTTTGCTCCACACGGGTGGGGTGTGGGCCCCCTGTGTGGCTCCATAGCCTTCTCACATGCAGACTTGCCCGTGGACCATTCGCCATTCCCACTGAGGCAAGCCACTCTGCTCTTTCACGTGCTGCAGATTTACATTCCAGAAAGCAAGATGGCATGCAGGGATTTGAAGGCAGAGGCACTGACAGTGTGCATTCGTGTTCCAACTCTAGGGGCTGATGGATGCATGTGGTCAAATGGGTAAGATGTGCAGAAATCTTTTTCGGAACTTGGGTATTTGGACTATAGGAGGAAATCTCAAGAGATTGTGACTTGAGTGATGAAGGATTTCACAAAGAGTCCCCAGTAGGGCGAGAAGATCTGCTAAGAGGAGATCGCTACTGTTTTTGGATTCATCTAACAACATTAGGGGAAAGGGAAGGTCCATTTCCACCATGTGAAATAGCAAACATGTGAACTGGGATTTATAAACTCAGCCATACCATAGGCAGGCCTAGAGTTCGACACCTTCTGTTTTTGTTGCTTTGTATGAAGGAGCAGTTGAAAGCACCCAAAGGCCAAGTTTATGAATATCTCTCTGGCTGGAGTTCCCTTGGGGTGAGCCTTGCACAGTGGTCATATGTGGACAGCAGCTGAGTAGGAAGTGTTGCCCTGGAATGAGAGAGATCCCACAGCATGGGTGCCATTTCCCCTCCTGGGTCTTAACCTTTCATAGCGAGACAGACAACCAGGAAAGTAGGAAATCGAAACAAGCTATGTTTAGCCAAATTTTACATACCGTAATCTCTTTACCATGGTCCAGCAAGGCAGGAATGCTCAGGCCAATCAGTTCTGGCTCAAATCCATTCCAGAGGGGACTGATTTACAACCTAGCACCATCCTCGTCTCTTCCCTGAGAGTGAAGTTAAATGACCCAAGAATAACGTTAGTCTGTACCAGGACTCACCAGAATGGTCTGCTTAAGGGTGGTCTCAGGCATAGGTTTTCACCTGCGGAAACCCAAGCCCAGACACCCGTCCAAAGTCCTGATAAGGGTCAAGTAGCATTCCTATTTTAAGAAGTCGACAGGGAGGTGAGTTACGAGGTCTGATGGAGAAGTGTTTCTTCCCTCCTCACTAGTGCATCTTGTGTGAACCCCAGCATGCTTCCTCACTCCTGGCTCTTTTGCCTCACGTTGGAGATGAGAAAATAGCAGGATGCTAGAAGGCAGCTTGTGTGAGTGGACCAGGACAGAGAAAGAAACAGACCAGAGGTTTGAGACATCAATGGTTCAAATATCTTAATATAAAAATGAGCCCCTTCAAATAGTCTGAGAGGGCCCCCAAAACCACCTGACAAGGCTCATAAATAGATGAGTGAGATGTTGAAATTGTTATAAGACAGATGCCTTTTTAAACTGCATTTAGAACACCTTGCGGGGCTCCTAGTTTTGCAGTTCTTCAAGCAGGAGGTATTTCATCTTCACAACATCTGGAACTGTCAAGGGGGTGATGCAGCAGACCTCAACAGATGCAGGCACTTCTACATAAAAGTGCACCCACAAATCATGAGTGTAATCGCAGAACAACACAAGTGTTTCACAGGCAGCTATGGAGAAAAAGATGCTCTGGCAGGGGAGAAAACTTACTGTAACTCCCAGCCCTCTCCACTTTTAAGCTGCTGAATCAACTCCTGTAAGTAACTTCTTTGCAATTCTCCACCAAGCGGCTAGCAACTGCAAGTAAGTTTATTTTCTCCGCTTGTAGGAAGTGATTGACAAGAAGGTTTTTTTCTCCGGGGTAAAAATTTCTTTATCCCATAAATCTGTACCCTTGACATAGTTGGGTACAGGAATCTGCGCTTACTTGCTTCAGGTTTTCCACTGGCCTTGTTGGGAGGGGAGGTGGGGACAGGAGTGGGAGGGGCACAGTGACAGCCATTTGCTGTCACTAAAGAGAGTCAGCATGGCCCTACATTGCCTTCTAGTGACAGGCAAAGCCATGTGGCAATGTCAGATCTGGCTTTCCATTAAAACCGAAAAGAAAACTGATTCTATTATAATTTTTATTTCTGGGGCAAATGCTCAAATGTGCTTCAAAAACCTGTGGCTCGATGCTTTGCTCAAAATTTGCCTGCATCTGTATGCTGGAGCTGAGGGAGAGGTGCAAGCAGGGGTGTCCCCACGAAGGACCAAGGAAGACTTCATTCAATTGTCCTATAAATTATGGCAATAAGATGAATACTGCTGATAATGATGATAACAGCAACAAATGCTTTCAACCGGTTCTACAAAAGCATTTTGAATCTTGTGGGACAGATGGGAAAATAAAACTGGTGGTTGGAACCTTTGGGTTTTATAAGGATCTCTCTGGTCAACATCATGAGGAGGGTAGAATCTTCCAGGGTGAAGGGAAAGCTGGTGTTTTAATAAAATCTCCCTCATCATCACTGTTTTAGTTCTGCTTTAATAGCAAATCAGCCCCCATCCTGGTCGTTAAACACATTCTTTAAATTAATCTCCCAGCCGGTGGAGCTGTGCTCCCTGGAACGTGAGCAATGTGGGCTGCCTGGGCCACATTAGGGCGGAGGAAACCGGGCCAGCTTGGTCAGGGGTGGAAGCGGGTGGTGATTATTTCAGAGGTCAAGTGTTTAAACATCTGGTGCCTCCATGCACCAGCTATGTCTCGGACACCTCTGCTTGGGCTAAAGGAGCAGGAAGCCCCAGGCTGCTGTTCTCTGCCTCCGAGCCCCGGGTTTGGTTTCTTTTCCCTCCTCAGCCTCGCGGGAAGAATGCCCCAGTAAGAACACGCCACCACACAGCTTCTCCCACCCTGTGGCAACTCGGTGCTATAACACATGCTCTTTCCTCTGGGGCCTGCTGTCCTCTCCTCTGAGAAACATCCCTCGAAGCTCCTGGGTGCCACCTTTTATGCCCCAGTTCACGGTACATCTTTAGGGGCGCTTTGGAGGTCAGCTCTCACGTGGCTTTTCAGCTTTTGAAAGCTCTCTGAATCACCAAGGCTGGGACTCTTGTTTTCAGTGGGGCTCAGTGATGACGAACATATCCAATGGGAAAGTAACGGCCACAAGACAAAGGCAGGACAAGCTTCAGCCACAGCCGACAGTGCCTGATGCCCCAAGTCCAACACTCATCGCTGAAGGCCTGGGGGCTCAGAAGGGAAAGTGGCCCGCCCGCAGAGGCTGACAAAAGCATTCGCAGTGTTAGCGTTTTCTCCCAGCCTCTACATCTCCCAAATGTTCCTTTTCCACAGCATGGCCCCCACCCCCGATTTTATACGTAGCAGATGGCCTTCAAACAAATCAAGGAGCAGAAGCTGCAAAAGCCTTCGAAAAAAAAGACAGTGAAACTCATATATTTCTTCAAACGGTAAGATGAACTACAGATGTTTGCTGACGGGTGATGGTGCTGCCTACAACTTAAGACTCGAGTTAAGAGTCCACTTATGTTTAGCGTTGGACAAGCCCAGTAGATGTCATGGTGTGATTTATGGAGGTTGTTTGTGAGATTTTATGTTACTGGGACATGGCAATGAAAACATTGTGCCATTCCCCCTGCAAGCATCTTCCTCTGTAGACGCAGCCAGGGAGCCCATGGTGGCAACAGTAGTGCCATCCTATGGTGGGGCGAGGATCCTGGCAGTCCATGCCCTCCCTGGCCAGGGTCCTCCATCTGCCCACATTCTCACCAACAGGTCCTCTTGCTCTTGGGCCCCTCTCTTCTCTGCCACAGAGTTCTTGGTCCTTGTGAATGTCCTATTCTCACCTGACACCTGCAGTCAGATTAGTCTCAAATTAAGCTTGACACAGTTGCTAAAAGAGAAACAGTTGTCTGTTGCAGAGTCCAGCGGCATATAGAAAACAGCTGCTTGCTGGGCATGTTTTTTGAGAAGAAAATACTCCATGGGGTTTCAAAATGAACATAAAGCATATCTTGGAAAGACCAGCAGAGGCCTGTAATTAGCACAATGATAAGTCTCTCTGTTCTACTAAAGGATTTGTTGTAACTTGGTTATAAATATTTATTACAAACTGAAACTGGGAATACAAGGCCTTAGCTGGATGCTGTTTCCCCCTCTTGCCTCTTTGCTTTCCAAAGCTGATTCTTAACAATGCAAAGAGTGCGATGTATTTTGGATACCCACGCCCACTCCAAAATGCAAGCCAGCGTAAGCATCTGTGCAAATGCAGACACCTACGCCCATCAGCACATGTGCACACAGCCCTTCCCCAGGCGCTGTGGGATGGGTTTAAGGCAGAGGCCTCAAGTCTCGGGCAGAAGCAGTGGGAAGAGGCCCCAGACGTCCTCTGGCCTCTGGAGCAGAAATGTGGGAAGCCTTTGAAGTTACCACAACTCAGGTGGAAAATCCTTGGAGCTGCCCTTGGAGGAAGTCATTCGTTTTTAAACAAAGGGGAAAATTCTTTAGGACCCTGGTGTTTCCACTAAAACAAACCTCTGCAAAGTTGTTCTCCAGAGGATCAAGGGCCAGCTGTTCTCCATCTCCACAAAGTTGTGAAGAGAGGAAGGGGGCGGCCTGGACGGCAGCATGAGAGCCAGCAGTTAGATTGAAGAAGGCGTAGTGACACAGCAAAGCTCTTGGGAGGGACCTAAGATAATGAGCTGCTTTCACAACAGATATGGTGTGTTCAGAGGTAGGAAAGCGGACAATACTACTTTCCAAGATCTGTTCTGTTTGCATGTTGAAAAGCCTAACCATTGCCTCTCTCCATGTCTGCTGCTGAGCATGTCAGCACACAGCACAACCAAATGGAAGTGCAGAGGACACCTGAGCTTGTCTCCTCTCCTTCCCCACCTTCACACAGAACCACACCCCAGAGCTTCCGTGGATGCCAGAATCTTGCTGATTTTTAAAGACTTTAAATCGGGTGGTAGTAAATGTTAGTCTTTTTAAAAATTTCTTTACCTCTAATCTCTTTCCTTTGTGTGGGTGTTCTCCATTCTGCAAGTCAGAGTGGGGGGCAGAAACACTACATTGCCAAAATCAGTTCCCACCTTCCCACCTCCCCATGCAGGTGGACCACCGAGCCCCATGGCCCAAGCTTCTCCTCACTTCCTTCTGGCATCGTGCCCATGGTAGGTGAGCTCAGGGGAAGGACATGTGTTGTGCAGTTTGCTCCATCCAACATGATTTGGGGAGGTGATGATGAACAGGGCAGATGACCATACGGGGAGCCCATCTGTGCTGGTGCATTCATATTGAGCTCATGTGTGAGGGCTGGCAGGTGCTGGGTTAGTATCCCATTAGTGAACTCTTTACAAACAGACCAGATAGCAAAGGCCTGAGAAAAGCCAGTGATGCTTTGTCCTGTGGACCAAATAGCAGACTTTATAGTGAGAGCTGGAATCAGATCCCAGCTGAGTAATCTTGGGCAAGACTCTTCTCTGAGCCTCAGCATGGTTGTGAGGATCGAACAGGGGGAGAAAGATAGTGCGCTGGCCCAGCCTGGCACTGCAGTTGGTGCTCTATAAATAGTAACCTTCCTGCCATCTAAAGGGAAATCCTGAGGAAGGAAAAGCCATGGAGTAAGGCTGGTGAGGAACAAGTGACGTATTGGGGTGCTGTGCTATACCAACCACAGCAGAGCCTCAAATGCCAAGTGAGTGGTTTAAATGGCAGATCCCTTCCCAGTTACCCCACTTACAGGGGTGTGCTTTCTGTTCTCCGTTTGTGGTCCACTTCCCTGCTCTTCACTCTGCCCAGGACTGCCGGGCATGCACCGCCTCTCCTTGCTCCCTTCCCCTCTGGCTTCTGCCCAGGTTTGGCCAATGCCAGCCTGGCTCCTGCTCTCATCAGCCCCCCGAGAACCCCATGATCTTCGGGCCAAGGCATGGTTATAGATTCTTGCCATTGCTAATCCTTGGGGCCTCAGTTTCCCATGGTGGTTCTTTTAGCTCTACTCACACGTCTGTGAAGTGTCTTTTTGCTAAACTCTTTGGAATCCCACCTGATGGTTCTTTTTCTTTCTTGAAGGAGAGTGTGATTGGAAGTAGATAGAACCAGTCCAGGAAGACTCCCTGAAGGACCATGTCTCTTCCGCAGGGTTTTGGAGGAGGACTACAGGGGTTTGATGGAGACATGGTGTAGAAGGCTGGTGCTCTGTCCAGGAGGCTGGAGTCAACAAATGTTGGGAGTTAGAATCCACATGAGCCCTTCAATGGGGCTAGTGAAGATCTTGATTAATGAGACATCACTGCAGTTAGAAAGGCAGGGAATAATGATGCTGAAACTAGAAAACAGCTGTCACTTATTTACTGAGGATCTACTTTGTGATGAACATTCACAGCTCTGTGATAGGTTTTATTATCACTATTTTATTATCACTTTACAGGTGAGAAATGGGGGCTGAGACAGTGCAAGCGACTTGTTCAAGGTCACGGTATGTGGTGGAGCTGGGATTCCTAAGTCCTACTTGGGACTGAAGCGAGGCTACCTAACTATGCCAGTTTGGGGACTCAGGGTTTCCTGGGACTTTTAAGTGCTGAGTTTGTGTTCTTGGCAGTGTCTACTGGGTGTCAGTAGAGAGGTAGTGAAAGTGGGAGTGTAGTCATCCCTGTAATACAGAAAGCTTATTTTCTTTCCTCAAATGTCCCACAGATTGGTAAGAGTGGAAGCAAACGAGGAAAAAAGAATGGGAACAAGAAGGAAGGATCTCACTTACTGTGTATGGCAGCAGGGAGATGGCACAGTCAATCCAGTGCCATTTCTATTTGTCTTTGGAATGTGACATGCTTTTCTGTCTGACAGCCTTACCTCTGCCATTCTTTTTTGGAGAGTATGTTTTTCAAGCACAGAGAACTGCGGGTATGGGGGACAAAGAAGTAAAAAGATGGTGCCCGGGTTCTGTGGGCTGCAAAGGAGATGCATCACGATGGGCAGAGCCCAGCCCCAGCAGTCTTGGAGGTCGCAAATTAACTTTTGTTTATAACTAATACCTAATAATTCACTAATATTAGTATTAATACTAATACTTCACTAACCCCACAGCTACCTGGAAGACCCTGGCATGAGCTCTGCCAGCACGCAGGCAGGTGACAGTGTCTGGGTGGCTCCCAAGTCCCCATAACGGCAGCAATGAAGCTGCCATTTATGGAGTTCCTGCCACCTTTGCTCCAGATGTTTCGTGGACATTGTGTTAAATGTTTAGAATATTTCAGAGCTGGTATTATTAATCCTATTTTCAAGATGAGGAAATTGAGGGAGATGGAAGTTAAGGAAGTTCTACAAGGACCTTGAGTGTAAAATTGGCAGATCTGGGTCTCATAATGCAATTTCTTTGGGGTCTGCACCTGAACCGGATGACAGGTGCACAGATGCTCATTGCTGATGATGGCTAATTACATTCATAGCTATGCCTGGGGTCCAGGCATATTCCACAATGGGCTGGGGAGCTTGGGGAGGGGATGTCATGGAGTTATTCTTGAAGAACTCAAGTGGTGGTTTTTTTTTTGCTTTTTTTTTTTTTTTTTTTTGCAGTTTTTAGCCGGGGCTGGATTTGAACCCTCCACCTCTGGCCTATGGGGTTGACACCCTACTCCTTTGAGCCACAGGCGGTGCCCCTCAAGTGGGTTTTTTGGCTTTTTTTTTTTTTTCAGACAGTGTCTTGCTCAAACTGGAATGCAGTGGTAAGATTCATAGCTCACTGTAACCTCATTTTTCTGGGCTCATGTGATCCTCCTATTGCAGCCTCCTGAGTAGCTGGGCCTACAGGTATGCACTATCCTGCCTGGCTAGTCTTTCTTATTTTTGTAGAGATGAGGTCTCACTGTGTTTCTAGGCTTGTCTTGAACTCCTGACTGCAGGCAATCTTCTGCCTCAGACTCCCAAAAGGCTGGGATTACAGATGTGAGCCAAAGTGCCCAGCTTCAGGTGGGTTTTTAATGTTCCCCATCCCTGTCATGATAGCTGCTTATGTTCCTCCAACGTCTGCACATTTGCCCATACTGTGCCCACTTCTGAAATGCCCTCCCTTCATTTGACCACTGGTTAACTTCTCTCCATCATTCATGATTCAGCTTCAGCACCATCTCCATAGAAAAGCCTTTCCCACTCTCATCTGTAATCTGAGAGAGGTTCCCTCTTCTGGGGCCTCCTCCCATCTCACGTGGACTGTGACCTCAACACTGACTATTCCATAATCTTCTGGTACTTTGCGAACTTCTGTCCTGATTTCAGCGTGTGAGCTCTTCCAGGGCAATGACCATGATTTCTTTGATTGGCACAAGGGGTATGCTCGATACAGTTTGTTGGGTGACTAAGTGACAGAGGCCAGAGTGTCCCAGTGGCTCTGGTGAGGGTGTGTTGCTATCCATCACCTCTGATCCTGTGCTGGATTTTTCTGCACATGCTCCTGTGAGTCATGCCTGTGGACCCTCCATGGATGTTCTATTTTGGTGCACTTTCCCACCAGTCAGTACCAAGACTAGGCGCTGCTCTCAGCATAGTCCTCACAAATGGTGGTGATTTGGGAGAAGGGAGAGACAGAGGAGCTGCTACAGTTCACACAGGCATGGCTGCCATCTATGTCTTCTGTCTCCTGAAGTTGCATTAAAGAGAACTCCTTGGACAAGGAAAGTTTACAGTCAGCCAGACAGAGTATTTTACGCAGACTCTTCTTTGAAGAAGAATCTGAGCTCTGGGAATATGTGTTGTGCCTGAGGATGAACCAAATCTGGAGTGAATAGTCATTTCACAAATCATTTCTGTTCAGCTCAAAGCGGTCACTGACATGTTTAGGGAGAAGCTTGTGGCTCAGGAGGAGCAGTGGCATCTCCAGGGCCCATGGGAAGGGCTGGAAGGCTGGGCTAGCACTCACCCGCTGCGCTAAGCCCTGGGCTTCAGCACCTGTGAGATAGTGATGATGGTGGTAAGTCCCTGCCAGCCTTCCTCGCAGAGCCGCTTCTCACAGCTTCAATGAGGCTCACGCACAGTTTTCAAATGGAAATGAACACGTTCTCATTTTAGAGGTTAAAATCAAAGCGGAAAAACCAACGTGGATAAATCATTCTGTTTCAAATGCTTCTGTTCTGCGATGTAAGTAAGAGCCAGTGGAAACATAATTCACGAGCCTGCTCATGGTTCTGCCTGGATCACAGACACCCCCTGACGCTGAGGGCATACCTTTGAGTTATGTCCCGGGCAAGAACCAAGACTCAGCCGGGCTGGTGTGAAGTCCTGACCCACTCCAGGCTGCACACTGTATTCTGCAGGTTTCCACGTCAATCACATGAGTCGCCTCAGGTGATGTTGGGCTCTGCACACACATTTTGGTCGGGAATATTCCCTTGTGAAATTGCTGCTTGGGCTTGGCTTGCTGATGTTGGGATGTAAGTGAATTAATTGATTAATAGGAAGTAAGTAGTAATTAAGGCATTACCTGTTAGCTGGAAAAATCTCACAAAACAAGCATGCTGTCATTTAGCCTGTAAACAGCAGGATGGCCTAGCTGCTGCTGTCTTTTCTCCTTGCCTGTGGGCAGTAGTCCCTTTGTAGAGTCAGCTGCCTTTTGTAATATGGGTTATAAATAAAATAAAACACACATACTTATGTATTGTTTAGAATCTATTTATTGCCCTTTCATCTGCTGAGAAAACTGAGCTTTGTCAATATGAAATGAGCTCTTAGTCTCCAATCTGAAGGTCATCTACCAAGGAGAAAGCCCTCTCTTGAGGTTGGTACAGGTAGTCTACTTTGGGAGGTTTCACCATCTATAAAATCCTGGGCTTCTAGTGCATTCATCCTTCTTTGATTATTGAAAACTTTCCTCTGCTGCTAACACTCAGGGACAATGTAATATGTAACTTCCAATTAAAGTTTTCCATATGTGGCAAAAATTGTAATGAATGAATAAGTAAAGAGTGCATAATGGAAGCCTATTAGCCAAGTGAATATACTCTTTTAAGTCAAATTTCTATACCACTTTTGTATTATCTCCCATCAGAAGAGAACGTGCAATTACCAATTTTATCTTATCTGAGCTATTATTAAAGAGTGGTAAAGGAAACTTCATTCCAGGAGCCATAATGTGATTTTTGATTAAATGGGTGTTCTTATGTGACAAGAATATTTCTCCTAGGCAAAGTATGCACATGGATTTCTGCTTGAGCTGGCTTGGAAGCTACATCTCCAGCAGAATGACTGTTATATGTTTCCACATGGAAGACCAGGTCCTTAAGGTACTCTCAAGTGCAAGAGGGGGAAGAAAAGTTGGTGTGGACTTTGCAGAAACCAATTTTTTGTTTTGCTATTTCCAATCACATCAAATTCGACATTTGTTTATGTGTAAGAGGTGAGAGGAGCACCTCAAAATTCTAGGTCTTTCAGCCTCTGCTGGCAGGAAGGCTTAGCTTTTAAGGCCCTCTGCTTGTCTGCTCACCTCCAGCACATTCTGGACACACAACGGATTATTTGTGAATTGCATGACCCAATTGTCAGGACTCTCACCCCTGCTGCACGTGGGAATGGTTTGAATTTGCATTCCAATCCTTCAAGCCAACTTTTCCAGGAGAGTTGTTCTAATAAACATTACCTGTGATCTTGCCCTTGGCTGTGAGTGACCTGTTTACGCCAGTGACCTGGAGGTAGGTAGTAGGTAGGACACAAAGAAAGAGCTGCCCCAGTTGCTCTGCAGCAGACCCAAGGTTGATCTGCAGTCAGCACTCAGATGTTTGCAGGGTTCATCAGGGCTCTGTGCCTCAGGCCTGGATAGTTCTGTTGGCATGTGGTTCTGATCTTACCAGCTACATGACAGTGAGCAAGCATCTGAGCCATCTGAGCATCTGCTTCCTCAGCTGAAAATAAAATACTACCACCTTAGCAACTTATCAGAGGACTGAGGGAGATAATGGTTTAATACATAATCATAATGGATGAAGCTACCACTTGTTGACATCGAAAGGGTTGGGTCTCAGAGCAGCCCCTGAATGGCTTAGTTCATCTTGGAGCCCCTCCCTCCCTGGATTCTCTGATCCTCACTGAGGCTTCTTTGCTGGCTGTGTTTATCCCATCCCCAATGTGTGTGTGGTCAGTACAGGGACCTACACTTCAACAAGCTGCTGGGGGTTGGGGGGAAGAGGATTTAATTTTATAGAGAAAATTAGTTTTCTATCAATTGACAGAATGACACACATACCTACAATAACACGTATTCTTTGACCAGAAATTCTCCTTCTAGAAGTTTACGGTCAAGGAAGTAATTAGGCTAGCTTCAAAGGGGTGGGTATAAGGATGCTCCCTGAAGCACTGTCTAGTTCCAGGAATACAGTAATTATAGTGGGAGAAAGAAGCTGCTGGTGAGGTGCTTGGGTGGATCGAAACTATGGGATCCTGTCCAGCCAATTAAAGATGATGTCACAGGGATTGTCTAATATAAAGATGGTTATGACAGGATAAGTGGAAAATCAGGTTACAAAATGCAATATGCCATAAGATTATATTTTTGGAAAAAAAAAAAAAAGATTTAGGGATATACATCAAAATAGCAACTGCCAATTTTTTAAGATAGTCCCATTATGGATTATTTTATCTTCTCTCTCTCGCATGCTTATTTCTATATTTGACATTAAGAAATAATACGTACTATATATGTAATTTTTTTTTTTTTTTTTTTGCCAGGGCTGGGTTTGAACCCGCCACTTCCGGCATATGGGGCTGGCGCCCTACTCCTTTGAGCCACAGGTACTGCCCTATATATGTAACTTTTAAAAATCAGTAAAGTATTACTGTATAAAGTCCTTCTTTTAAGCTGAACCCTTAGGACACGGAAGCCCTCAGTGGCAGGCGGGCTCGGCTCCACACAGAGTGCAGCTGGGTTGGCCTGTGGGATTTCAAGGGTTCTGGGGCTCTTTCTGGATTGCCACTGGCTGTCCCCTGCTACCAGGCAGGTGCCCTGTGGGGAGAGAAACTCCCCTCACTGCTGTTTTAGTTAGCATCCCTTGGTATGATTCTGGGCCTATGGGTCATATGGCTGCCTGAGTCACCCTTGTGCTCTGGCATTTCTCGTCGGGGCAGGATTTGAGGGGAAGTGCTGACAGACGACATGAGGAGAGAGGTCCAGGGCAGGGGTGGGCACTTGCCATCTTTGCTGCACAATTTAGTGTCTTCCAGAAACAGGAGATGCCATGGCCACAAAAAGGGAAAAGGCCGTCCTGCCCAGGCCTTGCCCCTGCCCTGGGTGGCACCAGTTGCCGCCCACTGCAGACCAGTGCTTGGAAGGAGGAGGGATAAATGCAGCTGTCTCCAAGAGGGCAGGGGTAATTGGCTTCTTCCTTAGAACTTTCTTTTTTAAGGCAGAAAGCTATAACTGGAATGCCACAAACGCTGGCCTGTGAAGGTAAAGCCACCAAAGAGAGGGTGTTTTTGCTCCCCTGGGGTTGACCCTTGTCATTAGCCTCCTGGCTGTGGTTTGGTCAGGCCTAGCTTCCTTAAACCCTGCAAAAAACTACCTGTAACTCCCTGCTGCCTAGGGGTTAGAGCCTGACCCTTCCCGGCACCCTGACGCCTATTGGCTTCTCCAGTCTTGACCCCTCTCCGTGTCACCCTTACTGCTTGAATTTAGCCTCCTCTTCTGATATATTTTTTGATAATGCTGAGGCTCTAGACCAGGGGTCCTCAAACTTTTTAAACAGGGGGCCAGTTCACTGTCCCTCAGACCATTGGAGGGTCGGACTATAGTTAAAAAAAAAAAAAAATTATGAACAAATCCCTATGCACACTGCACATATCTTATTTTGAAGTAAAAAAATAAAAACAGGAACAAATACAATATTTAAAATGAAGAACAAGTAAAGTTAAATCAACAAACTTACCAGTATTTCAATGGGAACTATGGGCCTGCTTTTGCCTAATGAGATGGTCAATGTCTGGTTCCATATTTGTCACTGCTAGTCGTAACAAGCGATGCAAGTGTGTATCAGTTAGTCTAGATCTGGTTGGAGATTTCAGATGTTTCATTTTGGAAAAAGTCTGTTCACAGACATAAGTGCTGCCAAAGATGGTTGCCATTTTTAGTGCATGGTTCCCGAGATTAGGGTATGTCTCAGAGGGGAGAGATGCATAGAAATTAGGAAGGCTGCTTGACGTGAATGTATCTTTCAGAGAGTCACAATTCTTCAGTTCAGCCAGTTCCATTTGGTAAATCGTATCCACATTTTCAATGTCAATAGAAAATGGGTTATGGAAAAGCTGTATGTCCTGTTCATGGAGATGAAGCTCTTTAAATCTAAATTGGAACTTCTTTTCCAACTTTTCTAGTGAATCAATACATGTTTTGTTTGGGAATGCAACCAATGGTTTTTTTGCTAACAGATTTTGAGTTGTGGGGAGACAGTAGAAATTTTCCTCCTTTACTGGTTTGATGAGGAGGCCTAATTTTACTTCAAGTGCTTTCACATGTGATTGCATATCTCAGATGAGCTTCCCCTTTCCTTGAAGTTGCACATTTAAACTGTTGAGTAGCTCTGTTACATCTGTCAGAAAGGCAAGGTGCCATTTCCATTCTGCATCATTGAGCTCTGGTACTTCTTTGTTTTTTGAAAGCAGAAAAGCTGTAATCTGTGCTAGGAAGTCATAGAAATGTTTCAAAACTCTCCCTTGACTTAGCCAACGGATTTATGTGTGGTACAAGACATCTTCATAGGCAACGTGTAGCTCAGACAGAAATTCCTGAATTTGTCTGTGGTTTAGTGTATTATCTCTAATGAAGTTAACACAAGATACCACAGTTTTCATAACAGAGTCCCACTTCAGTAATTTACTACCCAGTGGTTGTTGGTGGATGAGGCAGTGTATGGCTATTGGATGAGAATGGTTATGTTTGTCCATCTCTTGGTTAATGCGAGCAATTACTCCTTTCTTAGACCCCACCATGCTAGGAGCACCATCAGTTGTCACACTGGCTAGTTTAGCACAGTCCAGCTCCACACATCATAGATGTCCTCCCCTGTAGTTGTTCCTTTGATGCTTTGCAGTGCAGCAAGTTCTTCTGTGACTTCAAAATAGTCATTCATCTCATGAATAAAAATTAGAAGTAGTGTAGAATCATGAACATCATTACATTCATTGAATGCCAAGGAAAAATAGGAAAGTGTTTTTGCGGAGTTTTGCAAATGCTGATGCAAATTCTCTCCCATTTCTTCAATCCTTCATGTAATTGTAGGTCCTGAAAGACACTGTACTAAATAAATCGGCCTTCTCTGGACACATCTCTTTGGCAATAGAAAGAAGGCATTCTTTAACAAATTCTCCCTCCACGAGTAGTCTGCCAGTGCACACTATTAGCTTGGCAACTTGGTCGCAGTGATGAACTATTTAGCTGCTTCTGCTTCACAAAAGTATTTTGCTGAGTTGTCAATGTATTTTTCAGTTTTAATATTTTTTCTTTTCTGACTTCTCCAACCAAACAATCATATTTATCTTTATGTTGAGTTTGATAGTTGTTGTATTCTTTGAACACAGACACTATATTCTGGCATATCAAACACACAGCTCTTTTCTTGTACTACATGAAAAAGTAATCATAAGTCCACTGTTCTTTGAATATCCTACACTCTGACTCAATTTTTCTCTTTCTTGATATCATTGTTTCCTAGGAATTCCAAATTGCTATTAGTAAAATACATATATATATATACAGTGCTACAAAAACAATATACCAGCAGTAACTTTGCCCACACAGAGACATATAGATTGCACTACCCATCAATGCAGTCCGATCAGTGCCCATTAATGCAGTTTGATCTGTGCCCTTCAATGCAGCCGTGCCAGTTCACATCATTTCAGCCTCACCAGTGCCTATATTGGTGGAAGTCCCCTTTTGCCTGAGGCTCACACTGGTGCAGTGCAGGAACCACACAATTACAGAGCTGGTTCCTGCACCACCTTTCCAGTTCATACTACCCTGTGTGAACCGCACTGCGATCTGTGAACTCGCACAGGAATCTAATCATATAAGTGAGAAGACCCATGCAATCAGATTCCACTGCAGGAAAAAAGAAGGCATGTATCCCTTTTTTCTTCCAAATCTAATGCGAGTTCAGCCATATGCTTGTATGGCTGAACTTGCACTGCTCAGAGATGGCAACAGTGTGAACCGGGGCTTACATAGCACACAACATACAACATCATACATAGCTGATTAGCAATCAGAATATAAATGCACTTACTGTCAATTAAATTGGATTTCCTCGGCTGTCTGCATAGCTGGATTAAGTTCCCATGGGGTCCTAGGCAGATTACCAGTTTGGGACCTCCATGCGATAACATTGAGCACTGACCATTTGCATTGACACTGACCACTGACCATTTGCGATAACACTGACCGCTGACAATTTGCATTAATACTGAACACTGACCATTTGTGTTAGCAATGAGCACTTACAATTATCATTACCACTGAGCACTATTTGCATTACCTCTGAGCCTGACCATTTGCATTACCTCTCAGCACTGACAATTTGCATTAGCACTGAGCGCTGACTATTTGCGTTATCACTGTGATGCAACCCCCTAGAAACCAACCACCCCCAACCAACTAACCAACTTAAAAAGAAAAAGGCTCTCCTAACTTCAAAAAAAAGGTGCCCCCTATTTGCAAAAAAAAAAAAAAGGAGCTCCTAACTTCAGAAAAAAAGGTCCCCCTTAATACCCCCCAAAAAAAGGCCTACTAACTGCAAAATAAAAAAAAGACCTCCTAACTTCCAAAAAAAAAAAATTTTTTTTTTTACTTGTTCTTACCTTAGTCCTCAGGCAGCATCAGGCTCTGCACAGGCAAGCTCAAGACTGAGAGGAGCAGTTGAGAGACAGAGAGAAGGAGGGGAGTCAGAGAGTTGGCGTACATTCCACACATGCGCACTGTGGCCCTGGACAAGTAGGCTGCTAAGCAGGACAGGCAGCAGTGGCAAAAACACCCTGTGGGCCAGATAAATGTCCTCGGCAGACCTCATGTGATCCGCAGGCCATAGTTTGAGGACCCCTGCTCTAGACATATGCTGTTCCCTCTGCCTGAATGCCTCTTCTTTTCCTCTACACACTGAACTCTTACTCATCTTTTGAGAACCAGCTGGAGTCCTCTGTCAGGAGGGGTCCCTGATTCACTTCATTTCGGGGAAACCATTCCTATGTGATTCTTCGCAGCCTAGGCAATTAGCTGAAAGAAGGAAGAGCTGAAGAAATAAATGTGTTGAGATGGTTTTCTTTTGAGATGCCAGCCTGTGTGTGAACCCCATATAAAAACACCAGTCCTACTATTTTTTTATGTCACTTTTTTGGTGGGGATAATTTTGATTTTATTTTTGAATAGGTCATATTATATATTTGCATTGTTCAAAATACAATGTAAAAATAAGCTAATCCAAGATAGTATTCAGTGGAAAATCCAGATAGCCCACAGCTACCCTTTGCCTTCTCTCTTGGTTGATAACCACGGTCACCAGTTCCTTGTGAATCCTTCTGGGTACATGAAAGCCAACGCCATACCACTTACAGATTTCCCCAGTTCTTGGACAGACTGGGCCATTCTGTATGCCCTTCCCTGTACTTTGCTTGTTTTACTTGACAAAACAATTTGCCAGATTGTTCCATATCAATCCATAAAGAGGTTTTTTTGTTGTTTTTGTTTTTCATTTTTCTTATTGCTTCCAGGATTCCTCCGAGTCAGTGTATCACACTTTCTTTAACCCATCCTCTACTGAGGGACATTTAAGGCGTTTCCGGTCTTTCCCTCTTGCAAGCTGTGCTGCAACAAATAACCTCTATGTAGTTATTTCCCAGAACTATGTGTATGTGAGTACATCTGTAGTACAAATTCTTAGAAATGGATCTCTGGGTCAAAAGTCTGTGCATTTAAATTTAGAGAGTGCCCCATGACTTCCTTAAAGTTGTGATAGTTTTCACTCTCCACAGCAATATACGGCATGGTCAGTTAGTACCCATTTTTGACCAAGCTGTTTTTGAGCCACACAGAATGTGCCTGTAAGCCAGAGATTGCCCAAAAGGTGCTAATTATGAAACTCTGTTCCACTTTCTGTTGGAATTTATAGCAGACAGATGGTTTTGTCCTCAGCATCCCTACCTTTAGGAAACCACCTCAGACTACACATTGGTGTCCATCCTTCCTTCCCATCAGCGGTAAGCACAAGGCCAGTTCTTTCTTTTTGTCTTTTTTGTTTGTTTGTTTGAGACATAGTTTCAGTAGGTCACCCTTGGTAGAGTGCTGTGGCATCACAGCTCACAGCAGCCTCTAACTCTTGGGCTTAAGTGATTTTCTTGCCTCAGCCTCCCAAGTAGCTGGGACTACAGGCACCCGCCACAATGCCCAGCTATTTTGTTGTTGTTGTTGTTGTTGTTGTAGTTGTCATTGTTCTTTAGCAGGCCCTGGTGGGTTCAAACCCACCTGCCTCGGTGTATGTGGCCAGCACCCTAACCACTGAGCTACAGGTGCCAAGCCTCACAAGGCCAGTCTTGACCACATAGATGACTGTTTTAGGGCTGGACATAAGAGCCCAGCTGGGCCAATCAGAAACCTTTTTAGGATTACTACTGGAATCCTTGCTGGGTTATTCACCCTTGTCTCTAATCACGAGCCATAGGGATGATGTGGGTTTGGGGCTGCCAGGGCTGGTTACGCACTGCAGGCAGACAGCCTCTCTGAAAGCCAGCCAAGGGTAGCAGTGAGAAAGGCCAAGTCCTGGCTGCATCCTTAGAGCCTCTGGATTCAGCACTGCCTGAAGCTAATTTACTGTGGACTGCCAGATTATGTGACCTAATAAATTTCCTTTTGGGTTTAATTTGGGTCATTTGCAACTGAAAAAAATCCTGACTAATAGAGTGCTTTACATGCATGATTTCATTTAATTCTGATAATAGCCCTGTAAGAAAGGATTATTTTTCCATTTTAGACATGAGGGAACTGATGCTCAATGAGTCTAAGAAATTTTTCAAAGCTCGCAAAACCAATAACAGAATTGGATTAAATTCAGGTTGTCCAGCTCTAACAGCAGTGCTTTCATCAGGCTCCGGCACTGCCTCTCACAGCACCAGCCTGTTTGGTCTAATGCATCCTTACTGCCCTCTTCACATTCTAACTTCTGCCCGTACCCATATATTCTGGCCATACTTTTGTCACTTTACAAGGTGCAGAGTCAAGAAGGTTACTACTTCCAAGGGGGCCAGGGAAGGAGTTCATAGTTCTTATAGGAGGCCAGCTGGTAAGATGTAGCAGGAAATTATTTGCCTCCCCTTGAAGGAGACACAGATAAAGAGGCAACTTGAGAAAGTGGTGGGCGTGGAGCTGGTGATGAGACTGTCAGTTCTGGGCCCAAGCCCTAGTCACAAGAGAAATAGATATAGATAGACCTGCACAGCATCACCCCCACTATTAGTTTTAAAATGTGGTGTACTTTAGAAAGTTTGTGTATAGTAAACCAGCAGCTTAGGACATCACTGCATTGAAAGGATAGCTTGTTACAGTACTCAAGATCAGGTCTCACCAGGCCACAGGGGGCCACAGAGGGAAACACTGAGGTTGGTCAGGAAGCAGAGGGGCTGGCGTGAATGGTGGGCAAGGGCCTTAATTGTGGTTTCCACAAAAAAGAAGGGCAATGGAGGGTGAGCAGGCTTGGAATTGGCTAGTTTGCATAATTCCAGTGCATTCTTGGGGGCAGGACAGAGTTGACCAGGGTGTGAAGCCCAGTAAAAGAGGCTGTCCGTATGTAGTGTCAAAACTGAAAAGCCAGATACAATTAAGAGGGACTACCTAACAAATGCAATCAGTGTAACCTAAAAACAACAACAACAACAAAAGCATGCTTGCAGGAGGGTTGTTCACTATCTAGGAATCAGCTCACCCTAGGAGGGAGGCAGACCCTGCAGGGTCAGCAAGGCCCCAGGTGTCAAAGCTGTCAGAATAGAGAAAATAAAGAACAAGGTTAACATACAATGTGATCTAGAATAGGGCCTCTGGATGGGGCTATGATCAACTAAACAATGAGTTGTTCCCCAGTATAGGCCATTGGTCCCAACAATTCTACTTTTTTGTTTGTTTTGTTTTTAAAGAGAATGTTTTGCTCTGTTGCCCAGGCTATGGCAGCCTCAAATTCCTGGCCTCCAGCCATCCTCCTGCCTCAGCCTCCCAAGTAGGTGAAACTACAGGTATGTGTCCCCACATCTGGCTAATTTAAAATATTTTTTTGTAGCATAAGAATCTTGCTATGTTTCCTAGGCTACTCTCAAACTCTTGGCCTCATGTAGCCCTCCTGGCTCACTTTACCCAGTTGCTGCAATTACAAGCATGGGACACTGCACCTGGACAACAATTCTACTTTTATAAGGAAATAATTGAACAAATGAACAATGAACAGATATATATGTATAAAGAACTTTATGAATGGATTGTTTATAATAAAAAGGAAAAACAAAACCCTAACTGTTAAACAGTGAACATATGGCTGAAGAATTGACCATTTACTCCACTCAATGAATCAGTCATCAAACAGTAATTCAGCATGTTGAGGGAGAGGCATTTTTTTTGAGACAGAATTTCACTCTGTTACCCAGGCTAGAGTGCCATGGCACAGCAACCTCAAACTCCTGCTTTGGGTGATCCTCCTGATTCAGCCTCCTGAGTAGCTGAGACTGAGAATCTTGTGCTTGCCACAATACCCAGCTAATTTTTTGTATTTTTAGTAGAGATAGGGTCTCACTTTTGCTCAGTCTGTCTTAAGTTCCTGAGCTCAAGCTATCCTCCTGCCTTGGCCCCCCGGAGTGTTAATATTATGAGTGTGAGGCCTAGAAGAATATTTTTTGACATAAATATATATGTATACTGTATATACTCAAGTATAAGCCGAGTTTTTTTGGCACAAAATTTGTGCCGAAAAACCCGAACTCAGCACAAATTTTGTGCCGGAAAAAACTCGGCTTATACTCGAGTATATACGGTATGTTATTGAGTGAAGAAAAGGAGGATTATAATGAATAAGTTTGTACAAGCCTAGTTTTAGTAAAAATATATGCATGTATGTCTTTATATGTTAACGTATTTTTACAATGTAGATCTATTTCTTTGAAAAATGATTGGAAGGAAATGCATCAAGTTGTTACCGACGGCCATCTCTGAGGGATAAGATTGTTGCTGATCAAAACGTACCGTTTTCTTTTTTATATGTATTTTCTATTCTCTTATGTGATAATAAGTGATACATACAAAACTCTAAAATATAGTCACTATGTTCCTGGGGTGCTCCTGCATGGGGTTCCCCCCATTTTTCTATGAGCCCTGGGGGCCACAGCAGGGCCTGAGAGATGTCTGGGGTTGAAGCAGCAAGTACACCTCCCACCCATCTCCCCATCCCACTCCTGTCTTCTTTTCATCCTTTTCATCATTCACTTTTCATCTTTTTATGCAGATGGGTGCTCACTGGGTTATGAAGCATTTGCTTGCACAAATTCCACCTTACGAAAATTGTTCCATATGGGGAAGAAATAATATCTACATGAACACAGACTTTCCTCTGTGAGTTCTCTCAGAGCATCTGCTCATGTTCCATTGGTCTAGTCGGTGTTTGACTCTTCTACCATGTTCTGGTCACCACTGGAAAGCTATCATCCAAGCCAAGGCTGGAAGTTTGTTTGATGTTTGCAGAAGGAAAAAGACATTGAATGCAGTGCAAACTTTGTTGTTCCCTCAATTGATAGAAATGTATCCTGAAGCCTTTCTGTTATAAAGCTACTATTTTTGACCTACAGAATGATGATTTCTATAAGCCAGCTAAGATTTCTCTAAACTAGGTGATGAAGTAAGTCAGAGAACATCTCTTTGGGGCACTGGCACAATATTTTGTATGAAGAAAGTTCTGAGGCTTAAAAATACACATGGACAACACTGGACTAGGATAACATCACCATCCTTTTTATTATAAATTTACAATATTTTCCCCTGCTTCCTTACTCCCCTGACTTGCATGTACTGGTGGCCTATCCACCACTCAAGTCTGTCCTGAGGAGCACACTCTAGACCCAAATGGCCATCTAGAAATGGCTGAGGGTCCTTCCCATCTGTCCAGGTCCTACAGCTTATCAAGGAGCTCCCTGACTTTAATGCTGAGCCTTGACCCAGCACCCCTAAATTAGTTACTCATCTATATTCTCTTGGACATCTGGACAAAACCCTCCCTTTTTATAAACTGTCCTCAGTTCACTCCTTTGGTCCAAAATATGTCAAATGGAGCTGCATTACATTATGTTCAAATATGGCCTCATGGAAAGCCAACCCACATTGGTCACTCAGCTCTTACATGTACCTGACTGCTCCCAACAGGGAGGATGTAGATCAGAATAGATTCATGGTGCTGGGGTTCTCTGAGAGCCACTGCACTCTCACGGGCCAGCAAGGGCTCAACATGCTGGCACTAATGAGATCCTCAGAGGCTGGGAGTTGGGAGGGTTCCATACAAGGTGGGAACAAGGAGGAGTTCACAATCATCACCACCATCACCACCAGCATCATCTTAAAGGAGTGAAATTTGAGGCTGTGCGTTCCTATCTTGAAGGAGGCCGGGGATGAGGCTTGGGTGTGAAGAAGATCAAAGGAGGGGGTAGAAGAAAGGCCCCCTGGGAGAAGCCCAAGGGCCGTCCAAGGACATAATCATCAAACAAGCCAAGTTTGTGTTTGTGAAGTACCCAACCAACTCCAAGGGCTGTGGAGGCAGCCCTTGCCCACAGCCTTGACACCTAGAGGCACTGGAGGAAGAAGAGACAGAGGGAAACGCAGAGGTCTGGATGACCTAGTGTTGGAATGAGAGAGGCCAAGACAGAGTTGTGGAGAGGGTGACGAAGGAAGAAAGTGAATCTCAAAGAGAATGAAGATTGTAAGAAAGAGAGGAGAGAGCAACGATGCTGGCAAGAGGGCAGGTGGGATTGGGCTAGAAGGAGCTTGTGTGGCGGATCAGCTCAGGTGCCTTCAGAGGTAGGCCACTCTCTCCCTTGGATGCTGGCAGATCTTGCTTCCTCTTGGGAAGCTCTCGGGGAAAAGCTGTGCTGTGATTAAGATCTTTTAATTAAGAAAGCAGTTTGCACAGGATGCAATAAGAGGACGATGCAGAGTTTGCTCAAATTAGATTTTTTTTCTTTTGGTTAACTAGAAAAATAAGAGGAACTCCGCTTTGTGTAAGTAAGAGGGATGTGTCATTCTGAAGGGTGCCACGTGAGCTACCTGTGAATGAATTCATCTGCTCATTCATTCACTCCCTGTTCACATTCACTATCACCACTTCTCTAACTCCTGAAAATAAAGATTTATTGAGTGCTTGCTATGTGCTAGGCATTATGCAAAATTCATACAGTAGCCCACTGAGGCACACGCTGTTCCTCTCCCCTTTTTGTAGATGAGAAAACCATGGGCCCACCTGTATGGAAGGTACCCCTTCCTCCTTTGTCAAGAAAGCTAACCGGGAGAGGGAAGACAGAACAGGATTCGTTTAGAACCCTAATTTCCTTCCTTTTCATTATTTCTCTCTCTTTCTCCTTTGTTTTCTAAGGCCCCCAGCATGTGCTTTTTAACTGCATGCATCTACCTTGAGCTTTTTCTCCTCTTCCCTCAGCTGCCATGAGGAACAAATTGCAGAATGTACCAAGACCCCATGGTGACCGAGTTCCAGGTCCTGAACCCAGAAAGGTAAGAAGGTACTCACATCCCTCACCTGATCTCTTTCTTCTTTCAGTGTCTGTGCAGCCCTGGATCTGGAGATATGCAGTCCCTGGGGAGTGGGGCTGATCCTGAGTCAAAGCTCTGGCCTCTGCTGTAAGTGCCCTGGGCTCTGGCTTTGTCCCCAGGGCTGAAGTTTTGTTTGATTTTCTTCACTTTGGATCTGAGTGGTACAATGCCCTATGTTCCTTGTCCAGAGTCACACAAAACAGTCCAGGATTGACTCAGGAACAGCTTCTGAGGTAAACACTTTTTGGCTAGGGCTCCCCCTGCCTAGGTCTACCCCAAAGCCAGTTTCATAATCTTTGTCCTCCTCTGGTCTGAAGTCAGAAGGCTGGTCCCTGCACCAAGACCTATTTGATGTGCCCCATGTGCAGTCCAGTATCTCTTTCTTTGGAGGAAATCCTTCTTATATTGTTCCACAGTATTCCTGCTCAGAGATGGGTTTTGGTTGGGCAGGCTATGTCTTCCACACCTGCCCTCTCCATAACAGTGGCCTGCGCTGGCCAGAGGACTCCACCTCTTGGCCCAGTGATGGGTTTGGGAGCATGTGACCCAAGCTAAGCCAGTCAGAGTCCTCCTGAGGCTTTCCAGCAGTCCTGGCAGGAAACATACGGTTTTCACTAGATCATGAGAGCTTACAGCAGCAGAGAATCTTTCTAAGAGTAAAGCCTGGCCAGCTGAGCTGCTCTGAGTCTGAGTCCTGGAAGATGGCATTTTGACCCACATATGCCACTGTATCTGAAGAAAGCGTGTCCCTTGGATTGTTCAGTTTTGTGAGCTGGTATGTTATGTTTTGTTTGGCTTTGCTTCAAAGAGTCTGAATTTAGTCTTCAACACTTGCAACTGAAAGAGGCTCTCCTGTTTCACTATTTTTCTATGAGACACTCTTCATTTCTTATACCCAGCTCCCAAGCTGTGGCACAGACAGCAGAGTACTTGAAGGCGTGAGTCTGCAATTTGCCCTACTCATGGCTTTGGTTTGTTTGCTTTATGTTTGAAATGTTTTTACTTTGCTTTTATACCTGAATGGTAGTTTGTAACTGGTTGTGCACAGAATTTTATGTTTTTAAGTTTTTCTAAAGAAAATCTTCAACATGCACAGAAATAGAAAAATATAATAAACTCTCTTATCCCTGAGTATTTCAAAGGTTTCTATTAGCATAGAATTTTAAAGTTCATTTGAGAAATATTAATATTTTTTGAACACATGCCCTGTGGTGGGCTGGAGATACAGCAGTGACAAGACCAAGTGCTTCATCTGCTGCAGGAGCAATCTGGCAGAGGAAGATGGATAGAAGCAAGTTTACAAATCCACAGGCAAGGTAATTTTAGGTAATGATAAATGGTGGAAAGAAAATAAATTAGGGCATGAGTGAATAGTGAGGGAAAGCTTCTTTGGGGAGGAGGGCATCTAAGCTGAGACCTGAAGGATGAGAAGGGGTGAGATGACTTGGTAGGAGGGTTCCTGGCAGTCTGAGTAGTGTGCACAAAGTTCCCGGGGATAAATAAAGCACATGATGTGGGCGTAGGTAAAATATGCACGAGGTAGAAACCAAACAGGAGCCAGACTTAAGACCTGGGGCCAAAGCTTCCATGTTCAGTGGGATAGGTTGTGCACTGCACAATTCTAGGGAGAGCCATTCACGCAGATAAGAGGTCAGCAAACTTTTTTGTAAAGGGCCAGATTGTAAATATTTTAGGCTTTGCAGGCAATGTGGTTTCTGTTGCAACTGCTCAATTCTGCTGTTATAACACTAAACAGCTACAGCTAATATGTAACTGAATAGGCACAGCTATTATATTCCAATTAAGCTTTATTGAATTTAAGTTTCATAAATTAAAATTACACATAATTAAAATTAATATTCTTTTCATTATTTTCCAACCATTTAAAAATATAAGGCCCACTCTTATCTTCTGGGCTGTGTATCAGGCAGCAGGCTGGATTTGATCCACGTGGGGCATCTACACCCATTCATTTACATATCAGGTATGAGCTAAGAAGATGAGTAAGACATCCTCCCCACCTCCTTGCTTAAAGGAAGCTCTTACCGTTTATTCCCCAAGTGCCAAACACAGCCTGCCCTAACTGGAGATGTCCCAGTCCTAGGGCCTAACAGTGCTTTCAATGTTTACCCCCATAATATGTCCTTGCTTGAGCTAAGTAGTAGTCATGACTGTACACCTTTGCCTTTACAACGGAGTGTGCCACTATTCTGTACCTATCGAATTGGTTTTGAAAAAGTCTGATCTTGTCAGAAAAGGCAGAACTCATGTAATAGGTGAGGCTTAGGGAGAAAGAGGAGAGGGGTGGTGAGGGAGAAGAGGAGAGTGCCCAAGTACTCAGAATGGATTTAATTGGGATTAATTGCTGCTAATTCCACTGTCTTATTTGTCTGTGTTGAGCTGTTCCAATAAATGGATTTTTATAATGTTTTAGCAATGACAGGATTGCCATGTATAGAAAAAGATACCCAACTACTCTGTTGTAATCACAACCTTTTTCCTTAGCTACACTCTCTGCAGTCACCTCTCAATGATCTCTGCAGGCCAAGGGATTTATCCCTTGGTCTTGTCATCCTCTTACTCAGTAGTTAATTGTTGATCCAAGGAAAAGTAAAAATACCACTCTAGTCTAAGCCCTAGTCATCTCTTGCTTGGATTGTAGTCACTTGCTAACTGGTCTTCTTGCTTTCACTCAAAATCTACTCTTTACTCAAGAACATTGATTCTAATAACAAGAGAATCAGCGCAGAAATGCTTCTGCTTGATCCCCCCAGGCCTTCCTTTCTCAACTGAAAAAAAAGTGCATTTTTTTTAATGACTCGAAAGAGTCCATAAGAAGAGAATCTTAACCTTTGTGTGCTCTAAAACCCTCTGGATGTATGATGAAGCCCATGAATTCGCTTCTCAGGAAGTTTTTAAATGCATGAAATAAAATAAAATATATGGTATTTCAAAGGAAACTAATGGTCTTAGTCTGCTTGGGTTGCTGTGATAAAATACCACAGATGAAATTTATTTCTCACAGTCTGGGATCAGGGTACCAATTTGGTCATGTTCTGAAGAGGGCTCTCTTCCTGGCCTACAGAATTAGTAATGGCACTAATTCTATCAAGAGGGCCCCACCCACATGACTTAATTAGGTCCCAGGGGTCCTATCTCCAAATACTATCACCTTGGGGGTTAGGACTGCAACTTAAAAATTTGGGGGCACACATTCAGTTCATAACACCAATTCTTTTGGAACATAGTTATCAAACTACTAAAAAACATGCATTTTGCTATTAATGCAGCATATAGTTAAAATACTTTAGAAGATATGGATTTATTAAGGTTTATTTTGAAAGACCTATTAGGTTATAGTTGCTCAGCTGAATTAAGAACATTTTATCCATGAGGTGGTCTCAGCAAGGCAGCATGCATGTCATGTTGGATATGAAAATGCAGCTGTGATTCCTTCCCAGCCCAGCACACTGACCCCTTGAATGCTCTCTTCGGACCCTGGCCAGCGTGGTTGGTCTAAACCTCCCTTTTACATCTCACACCTCATTCCCTAGTCTCCTCCAGCCACATTGGCAGTGTTGCTATTTCTCCACCACTCTAGGTACATTTCTACCCCAGGACCTTGGAGCCAGAGCTTGTCTTTGCTTGAACTTCTCTTCCTGACTGTATCTGTGTGACTCACTCCCTCAGCTTTACTCAGATCCTTCCATTTCCTCCTCAGTGAGGCCTTCTTTGAACACGCCACAGCAAGCTTAGGCTCCCACCCCCTTTCCTGCTTCACTTTTCACATTGCGAGCTAACCTTCTCTACATTGCTATCACTTCTACTTTTGTGTTCCCTGCTAGGACACAAGATACATTTAGGTGGAGATTTTGTCCACTATTGTAGCCATAGTGCCTGAAATAGTGCTGGACACAGAGCAGACAAGCAAACTTATGTGACTATTGTTCTGAGCAAAACATAATCAGACTAGGTCTGTTATTTAACTTCCTACCAAATTCTGTTATACTGAATCCTATTTTCTCCTTGGTCTTTACTACTGCTCGGAAGTGTCCTCATAAGAGCTAATAAAACCTCCTTTAAGAATCCAGTGAACTTGAGCAAAACACCTATTTAAAGATAATGTTTGTTTTTTGAGACAGTATGTGAGGGGCAGGAGAGGTGAATTGGGTCAGTCCAGGACCACTATCTGGCTGTGCAATCCTGGGCGAAAATCTTACTCTATGAATCTCATGTCCTAATCTTTAAGAGAAGAATAACTCTACTGACCTCAAAAGGTCACATTGAGCCTCCAATAAGATATTTCATCAACAGTGCAAAATCTGGCTTGAGAAATAAATGATAGCTGCTGGCAGCTTTTGTAATGAGTCACAGGAGAAGACAGTGAAGAGTTCCAGGAAGTTCTCTGCTCTGCAGGAGACTTTGGAGGTTCTGGGCAAAAGCCACAGTCCAGCTCAAGGGAACATCCCGTGCTGGAGTCAACTGCCCATTCTTGCCCCATCTGATGCTCCAGGCTTGTCACCAGGAGCATGTGGTGCTTGGAGCCTGCGTCTGCTCTGGCCACCTCTGGCTGCCTCTGGCTCTCAGCAAAGGTCCTATAAATCAGCGCTGAAGAGAAGGGATGGAGAAACTTAGGCCAGTCCATGATTCAAAAGGCAGCAGGAAATGAATACATTTGTTGGAACACATGATCAAGGGGACTTGAAATGTCTGAAGAGTGAGTCATCAGGTGTGCTGTCTGCTGAATGGCTCCTGAGTTGCAGGCCAGACTGGTGGCTGGGAGAGCAAGCCATGAATAATATGCTACATGTTCCCACCAATAGACATTATTTTTGATTAGCTTCTCTTTTAAGTTATCCATTGCTCATATTTTAATGCAGATGATTGGAAATTGACTGTAAAAACATTATACATTATTTTATTCATCCATTCACTAGATTTACTAATTACCAACTAGATGCAGGGTACTAACTTAGATGCTTAAGATACAAAGATGAACAATAGTGGAAAACATATGAAATTTTAAAATACAAAACTAATCTCAAGTTACCCTCAGAATAATTCCTTGGCGGAGGTAGATGCTACCTTGATTTAATGATGGCTTTGTTGAATGAATGAATGATTCACTCAATCATGTGAAATACTCACCGAGCACCTACCAGCTGCCCGGCACTGTGCTAGATGCTGAGTCGTTGATGATGAACAAGAGGAAGACCTGCTGACATTGACCTTACATCCTGTGGGACAAAGGGGACATAAATAAGGAAGCAAATAATTATGTAGCACAATGTTAGGAACGCAGGGGCCCCATGAAGAACAAAGAGGTCAGGCAGGGGATGGGAGGTAGGGAGGCACTGCTGGGGAGGAGGTGGTTTTGAGTGGAGACCTGAACCAAGTGAGAGAACAAGCCAGTCTCTTAAGTGGAGGACAAATGGTATTTCTGTGCTCTTCTCTGAGAACTAAACCACAGAAAAATGAAATGATTTTCCTAGGATCACACAACCAGGTGACTCTGGTTAAGACACACAACCAGGTTAAGATTGTAACCTGCACCATCCAGTTTTAAAAGTGCTGTGTCCAGTCTTCAACAAAGTCTGCAGTCCAGTCATCAAATTCAGCATAGAGCCAGCTAATTACTCTTGAAATAGCCTGTGATGAATTCCGCAGGTAAAGCGTGTGTGTACACACACCTTGGATATATGGATACGTACCCGCACCTCTGGCGACTGCACAGAACAGGCAAAGAGGAAAGGGAATGAAATCAAGAATTAAGACCCTGTTTGTTTACAGGTTCTTTGCTTAGGAGGGGTCATTTATCTCTGTTCTTTCATTCTGAAAATTAGCATATGAAAGTGTTTGCTGAGTTTCCTACTTTGGAGTGAGCTAATGCAGCACCTAATAAAAGAAAATGTTTATCATGTGCAAATTCTCTTTTAAATAAAAGCAGTAGCAGGGTTTAATCACAATTGTCTTCAGACATTGAGCTATAAACTTTTGTCCCTTGTGAAAATTTGCTCTTTGTTCTGCCTTGCAGCACAATGTAAGCTGGAAAACTGTATTGAAGACCAGGCCTCTGAAGAGGGGTGCTGAGGAGGTCCCAACGCCCTACTCTCACTGCCCAGGAAAGGGAGCTCAGCTGCTATTGCCAAAAAGTTGGGGCAGGGGAAGGCACCAAAACACATCTTTGCACTTGTGTTTTTAGATTTGGAAAGATATATGGAGAACACTTAAAAATAGACCTACCAATCAATCCTGTAATTCCTCTACTGGGCATATACCCAGAAGACCAAAAATCATGTCACAACAAAGATATTTTTACCAGAATATTTATTGCAGCC
>CAUYPK010008990.1:0-21593 GCA_963574355.1 Loris lydekkerianus | reverse complement strand
ATTTCGGCTCTTTGCCTCTTATCATTATTTTGTATACTGTGGCTCTTTGCCAAGTTTGGATTTTGTTATGCTGCTTCTGAGGAGGGACCTCTGAGGAGCGATCTCCGAGCGCGTAGTCGAACTTGTTCGCCACCCCTGTATAGTCTATCTGTGCTGCTGCCCTTTTGTCTGGCATGGAGGCAGAGAAAGGTCATGGGAATCTAAATTCAGACAGAGTGGCTCAGGGAATGGAGTCTCCTAGGACATGGGCACTGCCCTTGTGGGTAGGGTGTACAGGTGGCCTCTTCTATCTTTTAGGAGGACTCCTGAAGGAGGTAGGATTTCAGGAGCTGTTTGAATAACCGGAGAGAAACAGTCTGGTAGAGTTCTAAGGAAGAATTATTTAGATATTATAAGTAGGTTGGGAGGTAGTATTACACATAAAAGTGGAAGTGGGAGGACTGAATTTACATTCTTTAAAACGGGCTCCAAAATGCAATCTTTTGGTGTCTATAGCTACACCACTCATTGGGGGCCCAGCCTGTGCAGGCGATGCTTTCTTTTCTCTTGCAGGTGTGGCAGTGTGGAGGGAAGATTGAAATCTTACCCTGCTCTCGGATAGCTCATCTAGAGAGACATCACAAGCCCTATGCCTTGGATCTGGCACCTGCCTTGAAGCGTAATGCTCTTCGAGTGGCTGAAGTCTGGATGGATGAGTACAAATACATGGTCTACTTGGCCTGGAACATACCTCTCCAGGTTTGTCCTGGAATCAAACAGAAGCAGGGAAGAGTGGAAGAGAAGGAGGTGCTGGTTATGGGGGTAATGGGAAGGGGGAAAGCAAAAGTGCCATCCCAGCCCTGAAGATTTAGATTTGTGGCCGGGTGCAGTGGCTCATGCCTGTAACCCTAGCACTCTGGGAGGCCGAGTTGGAAGCATTGCTCATTGCTTGAACTTAGGAGTTCAAGACCAGTCTGAGCAAGAATGAGACTCTTGTGTTTAAAAAAAAAAGAAAAGAATTAGACTGTCAGATATGTCCAAACTTTTTCCTTTTCTGCTGCATGTTGGAAGAATAAGAGTTGTCTTGAGCCACACAGTAAACACACAAACAATAAGGAAAGCTGATTAGACTCTGTGCCTGCAGCTCAGTGGCTAGGGCGCTAGCCACATACGCTGGAGCTGGAGGGTTTAAACCTAGCTCGGGACTGCCAAACAACAATGAAAACTACAGCCAAAAAAATAAAATAAAATAAATAATAGCCAGGCATTGCGGCGGGCATCTGTAGTCCCAGCTATTTGGCGGCTGAGGCAAGAGAATTGCGTAAGCCCAAGAGTTTGGGGTTGCTATGAGTTGTGATGCCAAGGCAGTCTACCGAGGGTGACATAGTGACACTCTGTCTCAAAAAGAAAAGAAAGAAAGAAAAAAAAAAGGAAAGCCAATTAGCATATTTTTCATGATATCTGACACCACAGGTATGCAATAGAAGTCTTCACAAAATCAGCAAGCAGCCCATGGGGCCTTAGGTTGGACACCCCCAAATTAACATAAGGTCCCAATGGTGTGATAATGCTTACGTCACAGTATAGTGCTGTGTTCCAGGCACTGTTTTTTATATTAACTCATTAATCATGACAACATACCTACGCAGTAGGTTTTATTTTTATTATTCTAGGTTTTACAGATGATGAAATGAAGGCACAGAGACTTGGAAGGAACTTAAGATAGTACAGGGGATAAGATTCAAACCAGGGAAGTCGGGCTTCTACTTTCCAAGTTCTTCATCCTTCTTCCATAAAGGGGGATTCCTTGCAGGGTAGTGTCGGACCTCGGGAAGTCATTGTCTTAGTAGGACACAAACATGGCAGGTGGGATGTGGGCTGCTGGGAGGAGGCACTGTAACATCAGTGGATGCACAAGAGTGAGGGTGGCAGTCCTGGCTTAGCCTGCGTCTTCTGCTCCCGCCACCTGAGCTTCTCATGCTGTGCTGTCTCCATTCCTGAGTTCTGGCTCTGGGCTTGAGCATATTGGACCATATTGGCACATAGGGGCATTCATCTCATTGGCGAACTGTTCCCCTCCATCACAGGGGATTCTAAACTACCCCAGGAAGTCAGGATGGTGGGCAAAGGAGGAATGGATCTAGGAAGGAAAGTGTGGAAATAAGACAGGGTCAGGAGCTGGGTGAACGCTGGGAACATAGTTCTGAAGAATATAAAAATGTGAAGAAACACCTGCACCTTCTCTATGGTTCAAAGTCACCAAAAACTTTTCTTTAACAATCCAAGGTGCCACTCATCTCCTACAGTTGGCTTGTTGGATGGAGATGGATAAGAATTTATTCCGGTGTCCCAGTATACTCATTGTATGAAAGAAAACAAGTCCCCCCCCCCCAGGACATCCTTAGCTTTTTTTTTTTTAATTTCAACAGAGTCATTGTGACTATCCCAAGGGAATTGTCCCTAAATCAGTGAACTTCTAGAAGGGATGATCTGAGACAAACCGCAAAGGAAAATTCTGGGCAGAGGGCAAAAATACACAAGCCATGTTGCCATTTCCTTCTCAATTTTGACTTTTTAGTATTCTTTCACTTAAATTCTCCACAAATACTACTTTTAAAATCTCTTTTAACCTCCAAATCTTGGTGCTAGAATATTCCCTTTTGAGAGTCTTTTTTGGTTATCATGAAGAGAGTTTTGTGCCTTATTGACACAAATATCTCAAAGGTCTGCCTCAGCTTGCTCTAATGAGAAGCAAGCTCAAGACCCCACTTGCAGTCCTTGCAAATATCTTTGAAACCAGCAGAGGTTTCTGCAGTTCCAGGTTTCTCCACTATCCCTGGAAATATAAAATGTCCATGTTACCTCGCAGGCCATGCGAAAGGCACTCGGCCCGCATCTGTGTGGTGCATACCCATTGACAGAGGCAAAGAGGCTTCATGGCTCAGGGGACAGCAACGTGTGTTTTGTTTGCAGAACTCTGGAATCGATTATGGAGACATTTCTTCCAGAATGGCCCTCCGGGAGAAGCTGAAATGTAAAACTTTTGACTGGTACCTGAAAAATGTTTATCCAGTCCTGAAACCCATCCACAGCATCGTGGGCTATGGGACAGTATGTATTATGAAATTGCATTTTAGAGTTCAAATGCTTGACTGCAAAAGACAGTCAAAGAAACCCGCTGAGGGTTTCCAGAACCCAACCAGACCAAGACTCCTCTTCTCCCACCCTCCTTCCCTGCTCTTTGCCCTTGGACCCTCTGCTTCCTTTCTTCTCCTGCTTCCCAGTTCCTGCCTTTCTTCCTTTGCTCTGCTTTTAGTCTCTGCAAACTGCAGCCCCTGTCCTGACCCTCTCTGTTGGTTAACCAATCTGAGTGTCTGGCCTTGCCCACCGGAGCTCTGCAGGGACGCCCCTTCCCTGTAAGTGAGGTAATGGGTGGCGGTGTGGGGTTCCCAGGAGGTGGGTCCCAAAGTGGCCTCACTTCAGCATTTGTCTGTCTCCTAGTGTTTAGAAAATGGTACCAGTCTCTGCTCCACGTGGCTGGGAGTTCCTGGCTGCCTTGGTGTACTGGGGAAAATGCAGGCCCTGGGGAGGCATGGGGCCCTCTTTCTCCGGCTCTTTCCAACAGTGTTATGTGTTTTTTTCCTTCAGATGAAAAACTCATTGGATGAAAATGTCTGCCTGGATGAAGGACCTGTTCCAGGCAACACCCCCATCATGTATCACTGTCATGCATTCAGTTCACAGGTACCTTCCATGTTCTTCCCTGCCCTGACAGGCCGAGTCTCTGACGGCTCAGCCCCTGGTACCCTTTGCCAGATTCTTACTCGGTGTTAGACGATGGGGAGGCAGGAGCTCAGCAGCCTGGGCGACGGAGAAGTGTGAAGCCCAGACAGCACCGGTCACTGAGCACTTCCTCGCTTGTTCTAAAAGTCATGGGGAGATAGTTCTGGTTCAGGTACAGGGAGGACAGGTAGAAAGCTTATGCTCTGTAGCATTTATTCACTGTGGTAATATTTTTGACATTCACCTCCCATCCCTTCTACTTTTCCTTCTATGCCCCACAAAGTGGACAGGCGAAGCCACCTGTGCTTCTCCTGTGGAGAAGAGAGAGGCTGCATGCAAGTTCCCCCAAGGGATGGGAAAGCTCTGGCACCAAGTGGAGGCCACAGCCAGGGGACTTATTTGTTTTTGAGAATATTCATACGTATTGTCTTACCTTGCTGCCCTTACGGAAACCTTTTGAGCTATGGACAATAGATATCATTTCCAGGTAGATGAAAACCTGAGACATCTAAACAATCTACTTGTCCAAGCTCACTGAGCAAGGTAGAGACAGATCAGGACTTCGAAAGGTTTCCTGGCTGGGCATGTGGCTCGCACCTGTAATCTTCACACTCTGAAGGCCAAGGTGGGTAGATTGCTTGAGCTCAGGAGTTTCAGACCAGCCTGAGCAAAAGTAAGTCCCCATCTCTAAAAATAGCTGGGCGTTGTGGTGAGCGCCTATAGTCCTAGCTACTCGGGAGGCTGAGGCAAGAGGAGTGCTCAAACCCAGAAGTTTGAGGTTGCTGTGAGCTGTGATGCCATAGCATCTACCCAAGGTGACAGAGTGAGACTTGTATCAAAAAAAAAAGCAAAACAAACAAAAGAGAGAAAAGAAAAGGTTTGCTTACCATAGCCCCATAGCTGGGGCTAACAGTGACAACTTTTTTTTTTTTTTTGAGACAGTCTCAAGCTGTCACCCTAGATAGAGTGCCAGCATTATACCTCACAGCAACCTCAAACTTGGGCTTAAACGATTCTCTTGCCTCAGCCTCCCAAGTAGCTGGGACTACAGGTGCCCACCACAACGCCTGGCTACTTTTTTTTATTGTTGCAGTTGTCATTGTTGTTTTAGCTGGCCCAGGCCGGGTTTGAACCACTAGCCTTGATGGTATGTGGCCGGCACCCTACCCACTGTGTTACAGGCCACCGCCAACAGTGACAACTTTTGGAGTTCAGTTGTGTTTTGTTTTCAAAGACAAACTCCCTCATCCATGCAAGCCTTCTGTTATAGTCCTTGTAGGGAAGCAAGCAGGCTAAGTGCCCCCTGCTGCCTTCCCTGGAATCAACTGGGAGGTGGGGAGTAGGAAGCAGAGGTGACTCCTTGCTGCCTAGGACAGTTCCTCCTGTGTGACTGAGTGTCTTGGGGACCCCAGAGTGGTCTTCATGACCTCTGTAAGGCCAAATCCCCTCCCCCTCTCCACCTCCCAACCCCTACCTGTGCCCATGGCTGGTTCCTTGCTCTCTTTTAGCATGTCTACTATCTTCTGACTGGGGAGCTCTACATGGGAATGCTGATTGCAGAGGCAAACGCTGATGATCGCTGCCTGACGGACCCTGGCAGGGGGGAGAAGCCTTCTCTAGAGCCTTGTTCCAAGGCAGTTAAAAAGGGACTACACATATACTGGGATTTTAAACCGGTGAGTTGCACATTTTTTAAAGGATAAAGTATCTTCCAAAATACTATGAGAAGTTCAGGCTTGATTTGACAGTTTTCAGGAAAATTAATTTTTGTGGCAGCATGTAGGGAACAAAAAGGCAACTGGGTATGAAACTGTCTCTTACTAAGGTTAGAAAGAAGAAATACTGGAATTTAATAGTTGAGAGTTTGGGCTTGACAACTTGAATGATAGGTGATACTCAACTGAGGCGTATTAAGGTGCGATTAAGGTAGTTGATATTTTTCTTGTGAAGTTCTATTTGGTTCTCAGTGAATCTGCTTAAGAGAAGATGAACTTCTCTTCATAAAGAGGTCATAAAAGGGGTTAGAAGAAATAGTCAATGTTGAGGCCGAGCACAGTGGCTCACACCTATAATCCTAACACTCTGGGAGGCCGAGGTTGGGTGGATTGCCTGAACTCATGGGTTCAAGACCAGCCTAAGCCAGAGCGAGACCTCATCTCTAAAAATAGTCGGGCATTCTGGCAGGTGCCGGTAGTCCCAGCTACTTGGGAGGCTGAGACAAGAAAATTGCTTGAGCCCAGGACTTTGAGGTTGCTGTGAGTTGTGACGCTATGCCACTCTACTGAGGGTGACAAAATGAGATTCTGTCTCCAAAAAAAAAAAAAAAAAGTCAATGTTGTATCTTCTCAGCTTGGGGAGATGAGTGATTATATCTCTTCCTTGGTTTACATCAGTGGAGATAAACTTGTAATTGATATTTAAGAGATTATTGTGGCTATAGTTTTAAGGTTATAACTGACATGCATTCATTTCATAAGGACTGTACATCTTAAGGGTGTTCTTTAGGGCTGAAGGAAGTAAGAACTATTTTACCTACAGATACATTTCTTTGACATATTTTGAGATGGCTGCCAGCAAACAGGAATAATGCTGTAAGGCTGTGTAGGCGGGGAGGCTGGGGAGAGGTTTGTAGAGAATCTCTGTGAAATGCAGCCAGGCCCTCAACAGGCTTGCTGAGAGTGACATCCTTAAAGGCCTGAAAAAAAAATATTTCCTGAGGGCTGTGATCATGAAGCATACCTGCATAAGGAGACCACCTGGCCAGGAGAATGGGTTTCCTTTCTCCCTCTCATAATCTGGTTACCCAAACCCCCATGTGGCCATTTTCTAAACTCCTTCCCTTCTTAAAAGAGGACTCCTGTGCTCACTGGGGGAGACAGTGGCAGTGCTTGTGTGACTCTGATCTCAGGCTCAATTCTTCCTTTGTGGCATAATGAATATTGGGTCCCTGAGATTTTTAATTTTAATTTTACATTCTCAAATCCTAGCTCACTCACATTTAGCAAGCTCCTTACCGTCTCTGAAGCTCAGTTTGCTCATTTACAAAATGGAGATAATAACATCCTCTTTATGGGCCGTCGGCTGGGGCTAGGACAGGAGTCAGTGCGTGTGAGCATCGTGGAGCTCACGGGAGCCTTCCCTACAGGTCAGCCTCGCGGTTCGCGTTATTGTTAATGGGCCCCAGAGAGTGTGGTGCACTGGGCTGAAATCTGGCAGCGTCTCATGTAAAAGCCCTGCTTTTAAATTCAACAGATGATCAAGAACAGGGTGGAGGGCATCTGGCAGAATGTATGTCACAAGGACACGAAGGACTCGGCTGACCACAGTCTACATGTGAATTCATGTGGATAGGGCTGCCCCAATAGCTGGCATGTTCACAGGCCACTTTGGCAGGCCTGGGATGTCCTCTCTCTGTCTGTGGCTGGGTCCCTGACACCGGTACTGTGTTAGGTTCAGGTGCCACTTTTTAAGAGACATGGACATTCTAGCTCAACAGTTCCTAACTTTTTAAAGCTAATGGCTGCTTTGAGAATTTGCTGCTAGCTGTGGACTCTCTCTCCATATGCACTAGGTGCAAAATCTTGCTTATAAATTTCAGAAGGTTTTTGCATGCTGGGTTAAGCCTCCCTGAACCAGACAGTATTGATGAGAAGAAGGAAGAGGGTGACATCTTCCCAGTCCCTGTCTTCTTGCTTTAAGCTCCAGTGGTACGAACTACGTGCGATTCAATGAGTGGCCATGCTCCTTCTTAGCTGAGGCCCCTTGGCAGGCCAGCGCTAACCCCTCCTCCTACCTCTTCACCAGGCCAACTACAAAGCATTCCTCTGGCCTTAGACGCTGCCTCCTTCGGGAAGCCCTCCATGACCCCACATATGTAGGAGGGATGGTTCCGCCAGGGCCTCTCAGGGTCCCACCTGAAGCTCTCTGCTCACCACCTCTTAAAGTTGCCTGCTCCCTGGCTTCTTTCTATCACGGGGCTGCGAGCAGAAGGGCAGGGCCTGGGTGTGCTTGTTGTTTTCCCTAGTGCCACACCTGCAGCTCTCAAGGAGTGGCTGCAGAAGAAAGACTGGCAGACCAGGAGGTACCCTATGAGCTTGGAAAGGTGAATCTGGAGGCTGTGTCACAGGGGGACAGAGCTGAGACCTGTGTCAGGAGTCACAGTTTGACTTCATGCAAGAAGCAGGGGGAGGACTTTCTAACAGCTTCACAGCTTCAGCTGTCCTATAGGAGAATGGGCTGCATCTCCTGGTAGTGAGTTCTCTGTCAACAGGAGTCATCAAGCAGAGCACTGTTGGGGATCTGGCAGGCCTAGTATGTTAAATGTGAGGTTTTGATGTCCTTAATGGTATCTTTAGTGTGAAAAAAATACTATACAGGTTTACTTTGTTTTAAAAAATTAATATTTACTTTATTCAAGTCATAAATTAAAAGAACTCTTGTTTTTCTTTAAGTTTTTAAGTTCAGCTTATAAACTTATTATTTTATCTCTAAGCCTAGCAAATTTTGACAATCACTTTTATAGTGGATTTTTACAATTGAATGAATTAAATTCCCTAAAGCATTATGGGTGGCATTTATAAATTTAATACATTAAATTTTCTTTCTTGGGAATATCATTTATCTGACTTTAAATTTAATCATTCTTTTTTTTTTTATTTTTAAAGACAAGAGTCTCAGTATGTCACCCTCAGTAGAGTGCTGTGACCTCACAGCTCACAGCAACCTCAAACTGTTGGGCTTAAGCGATTCTTTTGCCTCAGCCTCTCAAGTAGCTGGGACTATAGGTGCCAGCCACAATGCCCAGATATTTTTTTGTTGTAGTTGTCATTGTTGTTTGGCAGGCCTGGGCTGAGTTTGAACACACCAGCCCCGGTGTATGTGGCTGGTGCCCTAGCCACTGAGCCCAAATTTAGTAATTCTAAATTTCACTTAGATGTTTCAAAAGTGTTTGGAAATTCAGTAAAATTTCAACATAAAGTCACAAATTTAATTACTCAATTAAACATTTTAAAATTGATACTGCAAGTTTATTCTGTAATATGTTAATTTTTCTTAAACACAATAAATACTTAAAAATAGTAAAGACAAATAGAATCTTTAGCAATACTATGTGCTTGATCTCTTTAACATCTATATATTATCCTAGATCTCCTGGGAATTAAATATGCTACTTACTCTTTTTTTTTGGAGATAGAGTCTCAAGCTGTTGCCCTGGGTAGAGTGCTGTGCTGTCATAGCTCACAGCAAGCTCAAACTCTTGGGCTTAAACGATTCTAATGATTGTCTTGCCTCAGCCTCCCAAGTAGCTGGGACTATAGGTGTCCACTAGAGTGCCTTGCTATTTTTTTTTTTTTTTTTTGGTTGTAGTTGTCGGTGTTTGGCAGGCCCAGGCTGGATTCGAACCTGCCAGCTCCCATGTATGTGGCTGGTGCTGTAGCTGCTGAGCTACAGGCGACTGAGCCTATACTACTTATTCTAAAGAAATAATCATGCCTTCCAAACATTTTGAAGGTTGCCTTGCAAAGAGAATTTTGGAAGATTGCCTTCTCAAGTGACATGCTGCTGCTTAAAGATAGATTTAGGCTGGGTGTGAGATGTGGACTGCAGGACATCTAGGGAGATTTCACCTACCACTTTGATGTTCAGGCTGAGTCCTTTCTTATGGCCACCATATCAAGAACTCTAAAAGTTACAGAGGAAAGTCAGCCTACAGGCTCAGCACCAGTAGCTCAGTGGTTGAGGTGCCAGCCACATACACTGAGGCAAGTGGGTTCGAACCCAGTCCAGGCCTGCTAAACAACAGTGACAACTACAATAAAACAAAAGCCAGGCATTGTGGCAGGCACCTGTAGTCCCAGCTACTTGAGGCAAGAGAATCTCCTATGACCAAGAGTTTGAGGTTGCTGTGGGCTGCGATTCCATGGCACTCTACCCAGGGCAAGACAGTGAGACTCCGCCTCAAAAAAAAAAAAAAAAAAAAAAAAAAGTCAGCATGTAATTCATGGTGTATTACCTGATGTTAAGCTAGTATTGAGTTAACTTATCCTACCTAATCCTTTCTTATCTGTTAGGACCAAAATTTTTTCAGGTATGAGAAATGATATGTGATCCAAATTGGGGCCCTCTTTTACTCTGTTTACTTTGTAAATACAATTTACAAATTTATTCTACTAAAAACATAGAAAAGAAGTGTTTCAAAATTGAGAAGGAGATGAGACTAGGTAATCCCTTTATTTTCATCCAATCCCCTAATTCTGTGGTTTTGAGTGATCCAGAGTGAACCTGAGGATGTTGTGACTTCTGGGGACAGCAAGAGAGCCAGCAGCAGTGACTTGAGAGGGAGCCCCATTCTGAGAGAGGTGTTTTGAGAAGTGTGCACTTGGAGATGAGCAGCACAGGGTTGAGAGTAGTGATGCCGCTGAAATAAAAGGGAATTTGGGGAAGGTTATTTTCCAGATGGAGTGATAGCTCACAAAACAAAGGATCTCCAGAGGAAGTAGTAGGAAGGAGAACTCTTGTGGTCAGCCTTCTACAGTTCAGAGGAAGAGCGGGGAGAGGGGCTCGTTGCCGTTCTCCGGGCTGTGGAAGGTGGCCCAGTTCCAGAAGCACCTTGCCCACATGTAGGAAAAACCTGACATTCATCAGAACTGCAAATTACATATGACCCTTTTCAAGGCACCAATTCTCTTTTCAGATAATGTCTTAAGGAATAGTATAGAATGTAAGCCAAGATTAATGTAGAAAATATCTTAATATATTTCACAGCAAGACATCAGGAAACATGAGATGTCCAACAGTAATGGAGATTTTGCTCATCCCTTGCACTGAGTATTATATAGCCATTCAAATGATATGCGAAAATGTAATTCTAAGGATTAAAATGGGACAGAGGAGAATAACTCATTTCAATTCAAGTTGGGGAGAGGAGGAATGAAGGGGAGAGAAAAGAGGAGGAGGGGTTGGGGTACTCTCACTTAATAGGCACAATGTGGGGGTATATGGCACAACTTTGGGTGTAGGACATAATTATAAGAGGGACTCTACCTAACAAACTCAAATATTGTGATCTGATTGTTTGTGCCCTCATATTAACCTCAAATTTAAAAAATAAATAAAATAGATAATTTTTTCTTTTTCTGAAACAGAGTCTTACTTTGTCACCCTCGGTAGAGTGCTGTGGTGTCACAGCTCACAGCAACTTCCAACTCCTGGGCTTAAGTGATTCTCTTGCCTCAGCCTCCCAAGTAGGCGGGACTCAGGCATCCACTACAATGCCTGGCTACTTTCAGTTGCAGTTGTCATTGTTACTTAGCAGGCCTGGGCCGGGTTTGAACCCTCCACCCTCAGTGTATGTGGCAGGCACCGTAACCACTGTGCTACGGGCACCCAGCCAAAATTGACAATTTTTAAAAACAGGCAAACAATATTAAAATGGGAAAATACACATGTATATAGTGTTATATCTATATAAAGAAGCAAGGTATAAAAACCATATAGACAGTGTTATCCCATGATGAGTGCTTTTAATTTTTTTAGATATATTTTCCAAGTTAAAAAAATAAGTCTACATTCCTTTTGTAGAAGTAAAAAAGAAACAAAGACAGAAGGTTTTAAAAAAACTCTTGACACTCTCGGCATCTATAGCTCATCAGCTAGTGAGCCGGCCGCATACACCAGGGCTGGTGGTGTTCAAACCCGACCTGGGCCTGCAATAAAAAAACAGCCAGGTGTTGTGGCAGCCACTTGCTCCCAGCTACTTGGGAGGCTGAGGCAAGAGAATCACTTAAGACCAAATAAAAGCAAAAATAAAACTGTGTAAGATCCAGGTGAACACAATGAAGATAAACTAAAGGGTGTGAGAAATACTGTGAAAGCATATGTAGCATGGAAATTGAGAGAAAATAAGAAATAGGCCATCAGCTTTGTGTAAAAAGTCACAGTAAGTTATAATGACCAGGAGTTATTGAGCACATATTATGTGCCAGGCATAGGGGTAAACGTTATCTAATTTAGTCATTATCAGCCTGGGTCTTCTAAGAGAGGTATTATCATTAGTGCTGTCTCGACTGTGAAGTAACTAAGGCTCTCAGAAGTCAAATAATTTGCCCAAGGTCACACAGAGTAGTAAATGCCCAGGATTCGAGCACAGAACTGTAACCGCTGTGTGTTTTTGCTTTGCTGTCTGGGAATTTGATTCCAGAAGGGAGAGAAACACTGAGTGTTGATGGAAAGGATGGTAAGAGGGAACATCTGGGTGTTTTTAATGTAATTTTTCAATTTTTTGTCCTTCTAATATTCTGACATTTGGATATATCTAAAGGTAGTAGAAAAGGAGTCTGCCAAGAAAGAGAAATAAAAGAAGGCTAGTAGACAGGAAGAGCCCCCCCAGCCCTGGGGATCCAGCACTCAGAGCCGAGAGGGGGCTTCTGGCAGTTGAAACGGGAAGGAGCAGCTCCTTTGAGATGGTCAGGGAGGCAGTGTCCTCAAGATTATCCATGGCCTTCAGGTGAGAGGCTAGATGGACTGGAAGTGTGCGCCTCTTGACACTGGGTTAAAGTGAGCCCCAAGAGTTGGGGACCTAGGGACAGTGTGTGCTGAGAAAGGCTGGAAACGTAACCTGGAGGAGGAAGCCAGGCCCCCCGAGGCCAGGCTGCTGCACTGCCTCTGTGAGCCAGGTCTGCCTGGGCAGGGCTGCTGTCCAGAGCGCACTGTCGTCTGGAAACAGGGGCCCAGAGAGAGGAGCTACTGGGGTGGAGGTGGCTGTGGCAGTGAAATCTGGAGTTGCCCTGGAAGACTGATTCTTGATGGGTGCCTGAGGAAGCAGGGAGGCTGGGGGCAGGAGGAGGGGCAGGTGCCTTTGGGGGAGCTGGGCTTGTGGGGGCAATTTGTGATTAGAAGATATGAGAGACAGGGAGGTGATGCTGAGAAGGGAGCAGAGCTCTGATTCTATCTGACGGGGCACAATGAGGTCAGGGCTTCTCACCAGACATCAGGGCAGGAGTTGTGCACTCTCGGGGAGGGGGTGGGGGGTGGGACAGCAGAGGGCGGTGGATGAAGGGGCACAACCCGAGCCAGGCACTAATGTAGAGCATGTGAGTGATTCCTGCCCAGGGTGAGGCAGGATGTGGGGAGGCAGAGGGCTGGGAGCGGAGGCCTGGCCAGAGAGCCGGCAGTCTGGACAGATGGCAGGGTGGTCGGTTGTTGAGACATGGAGATCAGGAGGAAGGTGCTGGGTGTGGGGCTGGGAGGAGCACACGGGAACAGGAGAAGGACGGCCCTTCCTCCCCGCACCCCCTTCAGAACGGCTCATGGCAGAGATGAACTAACATTGCACACGTTTCATGTGGCAGGTACAAGATGCTCATCAATATTAACCCCTTTTAACTTTAATATTCACCCTAAATCCATTTTATAGATGAGGAAATTGAGACTTGGAGAGATTAGGATATTTGACAAAGGCCACACCGTTTGTGTGTGGTGAGCAAGGATTCAACCCTGGCTCTTGTAGAACTAAAGCCCCAAATGTTCCCCGACATAAGCTGGGGGGCACAAGAAGGCCCACAGCTCTCCAAGATGCCCTGGCGTCACGAGGTCAGCACTGACCCCTGGAGAGCCTGAGGACATCCTGTGAAGCTATCTGCTTAGGGCACCGTGGGACTGCGTGAGGAAGCCCCGGCAGACCTAATCCCACACTGTGTTTCCTTCCTCCCCTAGATGACCTGCAGATGATTGAGGGACTCCTTGAGCATGTGGGGGGTCATAGCAGGGAGAATAAGTGTAGGGAAGCATATGCTGCTAGAACATTTAAACACCTTCACTCTGTCTCTCTCCCCATCCAGGGAAGGGCTTTTATAAACAGGGCCACCAAACGGTGTCTGGAGATCAAGAAGACCCCTGCTGGCAGCTATGAGCCGGTGCTCCGGACCTGCACGACGCAAGTGTGGAAAATACAGCACACCGTGGGGACTTGGGGCCAGACTGATGGCCAGTGATCCTCGGAGAGTCCGGATCTGGTCCCCTGTTCTTGTAACAGGAATGGGCTTCTACCCCCAGCACTGCTTAACGTGGGAGAGAATGAGGGAAAGTGTGTCCGTGTGTGTGTGTGTGTGTGTGTGTGTGTCTGTGTGTGTGTTTATGGTGACGTTGGCAGGGGGTTCACAGAGCGTGTCTGCTGGGAAAAGTGGAGGAAATCTGGGTGCCTCGTCTCCAGCTTCCTGGGGAAGGCTGTGATATGTCTCAAATGCCATTCTTGGAACCTCCTTGAAATAACCAGCACCCTCTGTCTGTTACATGGGGAGGGAATGAGGAGGATGAAAGTTTATCTCTGATTTCTGCCCACAGTGTTTAGCCTTCCTTCCCCATAGCTTCTGTCACCATCTGCCCCACACCTCCTCCCCAGCTCATCTGTCTCACGTGAGCGGCTGGGTCGTCCTGAGGCCGGCAGCGTGACAACTCTGCAGTTTACTTAAATCTCCCTTCTCTCTGGACTGCCCTGAAAGGTGCAGAAATAATACAAGTAACCTGAAAAATATTCCTCTATTCATCCTCCCACCCCGGTTTTAGTTGGATTACCAATCTCTCCCATATCAGAGAGATCGCAGAGGCAGAGGAGAGGAAAGAAAGGACCTGGCCAGGAATTGCTGCTCTTCAAAGGACAGTGATCTCTAAGTAGGTCCTAACACTTAATGACCTGATTACCTGTGTCATCTTCCAACTCCTGCAAACCATGGGGAAAATGAGATTTGAAATAGAGGGTGTCACTTACTGGGGCACAAAGAAGAGGTTGCCACTAAAACTTAAAAGCAGGGGTCCTTACAGCTGTCTGCTGGATAAGTCCTTTCCACTAACTGGTGAGTTGGAAAGACACTTCTAGGGCTGCCAATTTTTTGATGAGGTCCTGGAGGCTGGTGGGAGTGGGTGCCGTGGTGGGATTGGAGGTAAGACTGAGCCTCTGTGTGTGTGTTGTGCTGTGGGCTTACTTTTCAGGTATGAGCTCCCACGGCCCCTTTCTGAGAGGGCCGCCCCTTCCTGTTAGTCCCGTGTCAGGGCCACTTGGGAATGATCCTAGAAATCATCAGTTTTTCTTTAGGGATTAGACAGGCAAGACTGACAATTTAGCCCAGAATTAAATTGACACAGATTTTTTATTTAAAAAAAAAAAAAAAAAAAGACTTATAAAAGCATGCAAGTCATAAATGCACACAGCTTGATAAAAATTTCAGGATGAACACATCCATGTCAAGAACTAAAACATTACCACAGATAAGATTTTGTATATGGAAAAGAAAAAGAACAGAATAAATGTTTAAACAAATGTATAACTTCCAGCGTCTGCCAGGAAAATTGAAGGGAAAAATGCAATTCATAGCAAAGTTTTAAAAAAGCATGTGCTCAACAGAAAAATGGGTAAAAGACTCAATATCCTTAAATATATGAAAAGATGTTTAATGCCCCTCACAGCTAGAGAAATGGAAATTAAAACTGTACTCAGATAACTTTTCACTTAAATTGGGGGAAATTAAAAAGTAGCAAAACACCTTCTGTTGGCAGGGCTATGGGGACTAGGCAATCTCATACTTCTTGGAAGGGTATTTAACAATATCTAAAAATACTACATGTGCATTTTCTACCTCTAGGGACTTATCGCCAAAAATAAGAGCTATTGTTCAAAATAATTCTTTACAGTATTGATTGTGGCTGAAAAATGTTGGAGAAAAACCCTAAATGGCCAATCATAAGGGAATGTTTGAGTACAGCCTTACAATGGAGTATTATACAGCTACAAAAAAGAATAAGGACCATTTCTCTGCACTAAGCAGGGGAGGATTTCTAGAATATTCAAACTGAAAAGAGGAAAATAACATCTATAGCATGCACCTTTTAGGTAAGAAGTTAGGGGAAAACACAGGGTGGCCATATAGGTCATGTGCAATTTAAAATAGACAGCCAACGAACTTTATGGCCACCCTGTGTATATGGACTTCTTCATTTCTACAACATGAAACACAAGAGTGATAAACCAGAAACTAATGAGATTGGTTACAATGAAACCAGGCAGAAAGAATTGAGGATAAGAACAGAAGAAAAGGGATATGAGGAGAGTGGCACTTTCATAAATACACATTTTTCTATAGTTTTGACTTTTAGAATCATGTTACGTGCTTAAAATATATGTAAAGTCAATACAACCCCAAAATAGAATCTAAACAGAAATAAGTGGATTTAACTATGTTTTTCATGTTTTAAATCAATACACATTCACCCACGTATGCATACACCACACACACACACACACACACACACACACACGAGCATATCTAGCATTCACGTCTAGATCTTCTTTCTAAATACCTTTCAGTCAAGGGAATTAAGGCTTTTGGAGAAATAGCTGACTTTAGGGTTGGGGTGGGACACAATCCTATGTTAGAAAGTAAGGAATTGCTCAAAGATTGATGGGGGTGTGTCAAAAACCACAACAGCTGGGTCGAAGGGGCTTCTACTGGCCACATCTGGGACAACTTGGGCAGTAAAATAAATTAGGATAATTGTAACTAAGTGATCCATGTTACCATCACCAGTTGTTGTATGGAGATAACGTGCCTCCTGATAGGCTGCACCAAGAACACAACATCGCCTCTGTGGTGTTCCTGGCAAATATGCGGAACCCGAACCTGTAATAACCAACCTGGGGGACGCTCTTCAAAGGAAACGGCTGTGTGCTTCAAAACGTCAAGTCGTGAAACACGAAGACAGACCGAGGAACTGTTCCAAATTAAAGGAGACTAAAGAGGCAGGATGACTAACTGTAATGTGTGATCCTGGACCGGAGGGGGTTATTTTCTTCTTTATTTATAAAGAACAGCAGTAGACAATAAATTTGCATAGGTTTTGTAGATTAGGTGGTAGTGCTTTCTCGATTTCATTTTCCTGATTTTGATCTTTGCGCTCTGGCAGTATAAGAGGTTGTATACAAAATATTCTTTGGATGAATTGGAGGAAGGGAATTACCTCTGAGATTTATAGCTAGATGGACAGACTGATAGATAGGAGCAAGGTATGATAAAGCAAATGTGGTAAAGTGAATCTAAATGAACAGTAAAGGGTATGTAAGAATTCTTTGTACTATGTTTGCAAATTTTCTATAAGTCTGGAATTGTTTCAAAATAAAAAAGATACAAGGCAAACTCAAACAGAAAGTGTCCATCTACATACTCACTCATCTCTTCTCACCAAACTGGCACTATAAGGAGTAGCAGCTTAATCCAAATTTGCTGTGCCTTTTTCTTTATGGGACATCTGTGATTCTCTTACACTTACAGGGAGGATGACATAGAGTTCCTTGGGCTCCTCCAGCCTTTCAGAGGTTCTGAGCTTCCTCTAGCAACCCTGTTCTGCAGGGCAGCCTGTTAGTTACAACAAAGAGGTGTTGATTTGCTTCCTTGACCCTAAAACAACCTACGCATTACATGGAATTCTGTTCCTGTGGCCACTGTCTACTTCCAGCCCTCATGTGAGGACATGTATAGGTCATCCCAGTGACTGTCTTTAGTCCACTCAAGAAACATGTTCCCATGGGCGGCATCTGTGGCTCAGTGGGTAGGGCGCTGGCCCCATTTACCCAGTATAGCGGGTTCGAACCTGACCTCGGCCAACAAAAGAAAATAGCCAGGTGTTGTGGTGGGCATCTGTGGTCCCAGCTACTCAGGAGGCTGAGGCAAGAGAATCGCCTAAGCCCAAGAGCTGGAGGCTGCTGTGAGTTGTGACGCCACTGCACTCTACCGAGGGTGACAAAGTGAGACTCGAGGGTAGGGGGTAGTAGGTTGGGGGGTGAGAAACTGTTCTCTTGGCAACCAAGTTAATTATTCACTGATTCCTCTCTGTCTGTTTTTTGGAAATTCTGAAGCTCTGCTATATGTTAATGTTACCTTGTAAGCAATAGTAAATATGACAGATACTACGTAGCTAGTTGTAACCTTAGAGTAGGAAAGGTCCCCCCAAACCTGGAGAAGTTCCTCACTCCCAGGAGTTGAATCTCTGAAACTGTGATCTACCCATTCCCCTTCCCTCTGCTTCAGAGAGTAAAAATTCCCTGGGGGACTTGTAGTGGACACCCCCCCCCATTGTACATTATTACGGCTGTACCTGGTTTATCCCCTCTGGGGACAAGCCATGCCTACTGCAGCCTTAAGGAACCACGCTTCGCTGCTGCCGTTGGCCCTGACCAGGGGCTTTGTTTCCTCTTTTCACTCCACCTACACCTCTTTAGTCCTACACTAAAATTACAAAGCAGCTCTGTTCCTCTCCCTGCCCCTCCCTGCAACCTCAAACAGAAATCTGGGGCTTGTGTCTGTCCCTGTCTTGAGTGTAGCCTCCTGTTTCCTAGGATTCTGGAACTTTCTCAAAGGGGACAGGGAATGGAGACTCAGGGGTCACTGCCATCATGTGACTGGTTGTCCCTCTTCTCCAGGCCGTAAGAGTCATCCCCAGCAGTCTTGAGCATTTCAACCCTTTCAGCGAGTCACTTCTTCCCTGGTGGGGGACCTATGGGGTGCGGGAGCCAGGGCTGTGCCACTGACAGACCAAGGATCTAGCGTTTTAAAGGCAGTCTCTTACAGAGTTCTTTTCTTTTCCTTGAAATACATTTTTTAGGCAATGTGGTTTTAGCTAATTTTCTACATTTAATGAAATTTGTGAAGTCCTTTTATAGAGATTCCATAAATGGAATAGAATGAATGCCTGTAATGTCATGGAGAGTTAATTGTCACCAGGATTGGTGGGTCAAATCAACTGCTCATGGCTAACTTACTTAAAAAAAAACCAAAACAATTTTCTCCCACAAACATTTAACAAATGAAGTTTCAAGGAACAAACTTGTCTCTAGATTATAAGCCTACCATCCTTATAATTATCAAAACCAAATCTCTTGATATTATCAGAAAGCTGTATAATAAAACCTAGGCAGAAACTCAACTTTATGACAAGATAAGAAATAGGTATACTTTTTTCTTTTTCTTTCTTTCTTTCTTTTTTTTTTTTTTTAAACAGTTTTTGGCTGGGGTGCTGAGTTTGAACCCGTCACCTCTCGCATATGGGGCCGGCACCCTACTCCTTTGAGCCATAGACACTGCCCCTCTTTTTTTTTTTTTTGAGACAGAGTTTCACTTTGTCACCCTCAGTTGAGGGCTGTGGTGCCACAGCTCACAGCAACCTCCAACTCTTGGGCTTACGCAATTCTCTTGCCTCAGCCTCCTGAGTAGCTGGGTCTACAGGCACCTGCCACAACGCCTGGCTTCTTTTTGTTGCAGTTGTCATTGCTGATTTAGCTGGCCGGGGCTTAGTTCAAACTTGCCACCCTCGGTATATAGGGCTGGCACACTACCCACTGAGCCACACGCGCCATTCTAAAAATAGATATACTTTTAACTTCAGTGAATGAAAACAGGTATGTCAATATCCCCTAATATTTCCCTTTTCTCTCTAATAAGCGATAGTGGCTAGTTCAGAACTTGTTCCTTCAAAGTAACTTGTCAACCTTTTTCTTTTCTTTCTTTTTTTTTTTTTTTTTTTAATTCTTTAAAGGTTGTTTCTTAACTACTCAATGAGGCATTTCTGTTTCTAATACATTTTTCTAAATTGAAGAAGAGGGGCTTGTGGTTTTTTATTTTCATAGGTGCTTTGTCCTGGCATTGTCTGCAGTTCTCAAGTCCCAGCTATCCCCTTCCAGAGAGCCTGCTGGTGGGTCTTCCCGTGGTCCTGGAGCACATCTTGACCAATTTTTCCATATAGTAATTCCTTGCCAACATAGCTCAGGAAAAAACCTTTTTTTTCCAATCCCAAATTTCATGAAAAATCAGTTGAAACCATAAATGAATGAATTCTTCTTTGGGAATGAAAGCGTTGCAAGTGACATAGAGCTGTTAGCGGTTTGAAGGACTCCACTGATATCAGAGAAAATGAAAGAGCAGGAGACACAGGCAGAGTCCAAGATTAAACGTGGTATTTCCAGAAACCAGGACAAGGGTACAAAGAATGAAAGCAGTCACAATCTAATCAGTCGGTTGTCTTCATATACAGCAAAAGTCATGTTATAAATGTGTGTTTCTGATCTGTCTGCCTAGAATGGTAATTGTTGCGAGTAAGCTATACATATTAGTAAGATTTAAAGTATAATATATTTTATACAAATATTCATACTAATCTTACAAATGGTGTTCCGAGAAATAACAAGCTTTAGAAGCAAAGTACATTCCTATACTGGCAATTTCAACCGTGACTTTTCCGGACAAATGCTGCAAACCTTACTAGCATATCTGAATATTACGTTATTTGAATATGTACAGGCTGTTTGCTGACATTTTCCAGAATTTGAATATTTGCTACAGACCACAGTCTTTATAAATATTATTGAACTTAATAGTTTTATTTATGAAACAACTTTTTAGATATCCTTAATAAAGAGTAATAAGTATTATTAAGTATTATTACTAATTTTAGGAATACTTAAAGAATAATAAGAGTTCCTGAAAGTTCTGAGTTTTTCATTTGTATATCCCCAAAATAATATCTGTTGGGAATCTGTTGGAAATATCACCTCAACCTTGCTCAAACCTTTTGGTAGTCTCTCTCACTGCTCTGCATTCTCCATTAAACAAGCTATCTAACGGGAAACTTTCAGGTGTCTTTTGTAAAAATGTCGTACTTTTTCCCATTTTTGTTTTTAACAAAGTGTTTTTAAGTGCTTTTGAAAAAATGAGTTCCCCTGCAGTCTTTAGAGGTTTTCTCCAGCCTGTGAGTGTATGCACTGTGCGTGGCTGGGTAGACAGTGGCCCAGACCAGTGATCACTGGGCCCCTCCTGGGGTCATAGTAACAATACAAATCAATTAGTTTCCAGTGATTTTTTAATCTCCAAGAGCTTCTCTCCAGGGCAGGAAAATTCTGTTGAAGAGGGCCTTCACTTGAAGATGGAGTCGAGCGATATGGGGGAAGAGGTATACTTCCCCCAGCCCCTCTGATCCGGCGGGAGGAGAAAGCTAAGAATGCAGTTGCAGTAACAGTGGCAACAGAAAGGAATCCAAGAGCACCTCAAACTCTAGCATCACAGCCTATCAGCCCCCTTTCTTCCTAAAGCCTCCACACTAGCCATTATTATGGGAACGCCTCCCTGCCTCTGAGGACTCCTTCCCTATAGCCTGGTGTGGGGCTCAGGGTGGGCACCACAGGCAGGTGCTACAGATCCTGTGGTGCTCTGCTCTCAAACCTGGGGCTCTGTCAGTCTCCTGTGGGCTTCTCTTGCCCAGCCTGAGCCATAGGCTGGGTCACACCCAGAAGAGAGGGATGGCACTCTGATCCCACAGCTGCCCTGGGAACTGGCCACCTGCTAGGCCTTGCTTACTCTCCTGGGCTGGAACTCTTTGTCCTGAGTTCCCCAGCGTGGTATAGGAGAGTGGAGCTGAACTGAGGGGAATGAAAAGAATTGGGTTGGGGCTACAGAGTGGCAACTACAGGCTGGTTTGAGAGCAAGGGCACGCTGCTGCAGGATGGGTGTGACTAGCGGTGCAACTGTGACAGGATGGGCAGAGAACAGGGTCGGGAGGGGAGGGAAGGGGCTTGTGGGCAGAGGTCACACCTGCCTCCACCTCCAGTAGCTGCTGCAGCAGGCCCAGTGGCCCTCAAGGACCTCTGGCAATGGCAGGGAGTGGATTAGTCTGAACACATCTGTAGCTAAGATGGGGGGGGGGGGGGGCTTGGGGGGGTGGGGAATGAACGAGCCAGGGGAACTGCCTTTGCATTTGGCTGAACCCACCTTTGAAAACCACCTAAAAGGGGGGTC
>CAUYPK010008989.1:0-23173 GCA_963574355.1 Loris lydekkerianus | reverse complement strand
AGCCACCTAGCAAATAGATCAGTCTGGGAAGGTTGATGTCTCCTTCCCCTCTTTGCCACTCCATCAGACCCAGTCACTGGTATCTCTGCAGATGGCTGACCCAGTTGCCTGTAGTGAACAGATACTCCAGGGGTTTGCACCTGCCTGAATCGCAAGGAAATCTGCTAGACCTTTGCAGTCTGCCGCTATCTAGCAGGAGGAGGTGAGGCCTGACATCCTTGGGTGCTTGATGAAGGGGGGGGGGTGTTCACTCAGACTTAGCCCCACCCCTGATTTATGTTGCTAACAGAACAGAACAGAACAGGACAACTTTGCGGAATTCTGCCTCTGTTTCTGCTAAAATCGCCTGCAGAAGACAGGCTGTTCTGAGTTCAAATGTCTTTGCTGCTGGAGGTGTGTATTCGATTGCCTCTCTGAGTAGGCCCTGATCTGGAAGCTTTCTGGGTTTGTGAGCAGTGTCAGGCAAATCCTTTACTCACGGGTGGCCTCCTCTGGTTGCCCAGGGAGACAGGGGGTGTGGCTTCAGAATATCTAGAAGTGAGCCAATTTGCTGTTTAAAAAAAAAAAAAAAAAAACAGCTATCGATCCGCCTCCAGGAACTGCCGCTCTGGCTCTGGTGTGGGCACCTAGCTGACCCTTCACTGACCAGCCGCAGTTTATACTCCGTCCATACCCCTCGAGAGGTCACCCAGAGATCCGGACTCCTGGGGGACAGGCCTCCAGATCTGAGAGTGGGGGTGAAGAAGAGTGCTCCGAGCCCAGAGCTGCAGTTCACACAGTTTCGTGCCTGGCTGCACCACTGCCAGAAGAGAGCCGCCATTCCGGGTCTCTGGGAACCACTGCTCTGGAGCAGTTCCCTTCTAGATGACCATCATCTCCTTGCTTCCGTGCCCCAGAGACAGCGTAGTTCAGGCACTGAGCACCCCACAAGAGGTCACCCAACAATCTGGACTTCTGGGGGGCAGACCCCCAGATCCCCGAATGGGAGTGGGAGGGAGTGCTAGTGCTGGGAGCTCAGCTCTGGAAACGCTCACTCAGTTTTATGCCTGGCCATATTGCTGCCCAAGGAGGGCTGCTGCACTGCGCTGCAGGGAAGTGCCACCAAGATGTGGCTCCCCTTCAGCCAGGTGCCCTCTCCTCGCTCTCGTGCCTCAGTGACAGCACTGTCCAGTCGCAGCTCGGGGACTGTCGGCTCCCCTGGAGGAATCACCCATTAATCCGAACTCCGTGGGGACAGGCCCCCAGAACCCTGAGTGAGAGTGGGGAGGGAGCGCTGGGAGCTCAGCATTTCAAATGGGGAAGCTACAGTTTCACTCAGTTTTATGCCTGGCCATATTGCTGCTCAAAGAGGACTGCTGTACCCTGCTGCAGGGAAGTGTCGCAGGGAAGTGCTGCCGTGGCATGACTCTCCCTCAGCCGCGTGCTCCTCACTCCCGTGCCTCAGAGTCAGCGCTGGTCAGTTGCAACTCAGACTCTGTCCACACCCCTCCCCTCGATAAATCACCCAAGAATCCGAACTTCTGGGGGACAGACCTCCAGACCTCCGTGTCAGTGGAGGGGAGTGCTGGATTGCCGGGAAAGATATTTAAAGTTTTATACAGTTTTATGCCTGGCAGAGGAGCACCATGGCACCCTAGTAGGTCCAGTTTTTAGAAGGTCACTCCCGTGAAGTGAAGTGGGGGGCCTTTAATTTCTGCCCTTTGGTTTGTGGGGCTCTTAAGCCCGTCTCGTGGGGGAGGGGAGACTCCCATCCGCTTGGTGATGGATTTTGTACCTTTTGCTTGCATCCTTGTGGTCTCAGCTCGCCTCAGTGGTGTTGATGTGCATTCTTCAACCTCCTCTCTTGGTACAGCTCGAATCCTCCAAGTTACTTACTAAATTTCCATCCCTTAACTCTCCTTCTGGGTGGGAGCCTCTGTGGAAAGCTGGCTTCAGTCCACCATCTTCGAGAAACTGACTTTGAAGGGAAATGATGAAACTTTGAGGGTGGTGTAAATATTCTATGTCTCAAATATGTTAGTGGTTACTCCGATGTATTCATTTCTCAAAACTCATTGTGCATTTCAAATGGATGAATTTTATTGTTAATAAACTATACAGCCAATAAAGCACATTTTTAAGCCATCTTTCTACACAGAGTCATGTCCTATCGAAGCCCTAGCTATCCTTTTGGCACTCCAAATGCTAGTGACAGCAGCATTCTGAATACAGAGGTCAAAGACATAGAAACACAATAAGAAAAGACTTAAGCCTTACTGGAAATATGACCTAGTAGTGAGCTGAGAGATATAGACATGGCCTTGCTGAAATCTGGGACTTGAGAGAAGGGCTTTGCAAAGGAGGCATTTTGAACCTATTATAAGCAACGACCATAAGTATAGTGGCAGTGTTTTCTCAACTGTGATGGAAGAAGGGAGCTGTGTGCTTATCAACCACAGTGTTTTCACCTGCAATATCTATACTTAGAATGTTAACAGAGTTATTTGCCCTTCTAACAATAGTTCATCCTTTTACTTTCTTTTTTGTCTAGAAGACAAATTTCAAGCAGCTAAAGGGACACTTTCCTTGAAAGACTTTTTATTTTTGATCCAACTGAATCTGTTTCAATCCTTAGTTGTTAGCCCTTAGAGGAGAAAAGGCTTGCTGAAAATTTCACATCCACTTTTATTTGATCCTCCAAGCTCATAAAAAAGTTATGACCATCATTAGCTATTTTATAGGTCAGGAAATTGAGGTATTTGAGGTTAAAAAACCTTACCCAAGTTCTCATGGCTAATTCATGGAGCTAATATTCTAAAACAGAATTTAAATCCAGATCTAAGTCCAGAGCCTAGGCTCATAACCAGCACATCCCAATATCTTGGACTATTAAAACAACAGCTGTCATTTATTAAATGGCTGTTATGAGCTAGGTACTGAGATAAGCAGCTTGCATACATTACTTCAATAATTCTAGAATGTCTAAGCTTGATGAGAGCTCATTGTTGTTTCCTAGCACCCAACACAGTGGCTGGCACAATATAGATATTCAATAAAGATTTATTATAGAAATGAACAAATAACCTTCTGTGGTGGGTATTATTTGCTCCATTTTATGGATAAAGAAAATGAAGCTTGAAATTAACTTGTCTGAAGATACAAAGCTAGCAGTTGTCAGAGCCCAAAGCTCGATCTGTTCCAATATCAGGGAATTGAGGACTCTCAACCAATGAAAAAGAAGAGCTTCAACTGTAAGGGCACAGAACTAAGGTTTCTGTAGCTGTTGCTGCTTGGGGTGCTAAAAAGGTCCACCCATTCCTACCTTGTCCTTTTTACAGGCCCTAGGATCTTCCCTACTGCTCAAGGTTGTGGCCCACTTTTTCATGAGGCATAATAATGGGAAGCAAATAATTTTCCGGCCTTCATTAACAGTATTTTAAAATACCATATCTTGAAACAACTCTTGTCTTAATTATTTTGCTTTTGTTTTCTCACCATGCCTGCTAGATAATCTTGACCTAGGGCCTGGGACAATCTGAAAGTCTTCTAAGAAGAGAGTAGTCATAAACTAAATGGACCATTCATCCAAGCAAAATACATTCTTTTGGGTTACCAAGGCTGCTGTTTCTCACTGCTCTGGCTAAGGTCACTAAAGTCTACAAGTGGGACATCTGCCTTCGAAACATTGTTCCTACTGCCACCAGTCTTTTTCTGTGTTTCTGGTTCATTCAGGCATCTGTAATATGAAAACGTGCTAAGATATGTAGGAGTTTTCCACTTTAATCAGGGAATAATAAAATATGAGGTATACAGGGAATGGAGAACAATAAAACTACCTCTGCTAATATCTGGTGCTAACAATGGCTGCCATGGACAAATCTTATAAGTTCAAGAATTACAGGGCAACTCTGTGTATCGGGAAATGTGCTAGACTCTTGAGAATACATAAATGAAATTTAGTAATTCCCATATTGATGTAGCTCACAGTCTACTAGGGAAAAACAGCATTTAATAATTAATTGTAAGTGATATGAGTGTTGCAAAAAAGAAACACTAAGTCAGAAAATATGCTAAGTAGCTTAGTTTAAGCCCCTTGCTCTCTACAAGACTTGGGCAGAATTGCCTTCCCTGGAATAGCATGAATCACTATACAGAAACTGGAACTAGTGACAAAGACATTTAATAGACAACCTTCTAGTGTCTACAGAAAATCTGATGCTGTTAGTGGCTTCTATTATTGATGTCACTGGATTCCAGAAAGTTTACATACATTGTCTAAACTCTATGTAAATATATATAGTTCTTTTCAAGGCAGATTTTACAGATGTGAAAACTAAGTCTCAGAGAGATACAGCTTGCCCAAGGTCTCACAGGTGGGGCTTTGACTCTGGACTGGTATTTTAATCCAACATCCATCTACCACCAAAGCCCATGATTTTATTTTATTTTTTACTGTCTCAAACTACATAGTGGTGTTAGGAGCTAGTGTTGAGAATTCTAATCCAAATTCTGATATTAAAAAATTGTATGTCCTCAGACAGTTCTTTCTTTATCTGCTGGAGGGAGTGTTGAATTCATGCCTTTCCTACTTCACATTTCATTTGAAGGCATAAATGGAACCATAGGGAAATTCTAAGATCACATAAAATGCTCTGTGCATGTATGACTTGGGTTGTTACTGATTATAAAATGACATTATATGGTTGCTTTTGTACCATACTCTATAATATAGCTACTTCATATAGCTTGTTCACTCATAGCCAAGATTTAGGAGAGAAAGCCTCACTGGGAAGGGTTTGGGATTGGATCTTAGCACAGGGAGTCATAAACATTGAGCCAAATAATTTTCTATTTCCCGAGCCTCAAATTCTTCATCTGTAAAGTAGAACTTAAGTCTGAGGCTATTAGGAAGCTTCTTGCTATCAAAAAACATGAAACATACTAAGTTGCTTATATTAAGCTTTCTCCACCTGGAGCAGGACTACAGGTTCCCTGTGCTCCCCTGGGGACCTGGCAGTGCTAAAAACTTTGAATCTAAGTGGGCTAGGCTCCGTCAGCTCATCAGTTGTGAGTGGTGTTCAGCGCTAAGTGAATTTCACTTAATGAATTAAAGATGAAAGAGACAGCAGGGAGCACGGATGCAGGAGAAGACCTTTCATTTCAAATTTAAAGGGCTCATTTTGTGACTATTTGGGATCTGCAGATCAGAATTTTTCCATGCTCCCCCTAATTGTTTACTTGAAAGAGCATGTGCTCTTTGAATGGAGAGAAAAACCAAACTAAGCCCTCAGGTTGATAAACAAGCCCTGTTGTATCTTAGCCACTGAGTCTCCAGGAATGAGGACTGGGGGAACATGAACATGGTAGATAAGGTTCAGCATGGCTGTGAATCTGAGAGTCAGATTCTGGATTGCATACAACTAACAGCCAGTTCCTCTCCCACTTTTGAACTGTGTGTTTGACTAAGTTATAGAATCTATAGGTTTGGAAGGACTAATTCCTCTTTATGATACCTCCCTCATCTCTGATTCTTGGAGTCCCCTAATCTAACTCCCCACCAGGAAGTAATCCTAGCTCTTTTTATCCTCCAGTGGAGACAGTCATCCCATCTCCATCCCCACTCTCTCAAGTGCATCCTTGGCTTCTTCCTTGTCTCTGAGAATAGCTATAACACTTACATCTCCTGTGGAGACAGTTCTTCATGTGTTCTGCTTCCCGCCTTGATGCTTGACTAGACTTAACATCTCAGTGTCTTGGTTTTCTGACCTGGAAAAATTGCAATCAAGATGGAATAAATATTGAAGTGTGGTTTTGAGATTTAAATCTCTGTGCACTTAGATGGTGAAGTTGATGGGGCAGGAAGGCTAAAGGAACAAGTGTGGCTCCTTAACAGAGTTAGGAAAGAAAATTAGGCAACTGTGACAGGGAATTTGTGGGGAGCTTTCATGACACTTTTAACTTTATGAGCAACTACTCCATTGGTCCAGCTGAGCCAGAAGGAAGATAGAAGCGTAAAGGATGTTCTTATGTCTGAGATGGAGCAATGGTCAAATTGACCGGAGCTGGGCTGCTCTAGCACTGATGGGGATATGGGGATGGCTCTTCTGTCTCATCCCAGGGAAAGAAGAACAGAGCAGTGCAGACCTGCCTGAAGGAACCACGGAGCCCCGAAAGCAAGGTCAGCTCAATTGCTGCCCTCTCTCTTGTCCCCAAGCCAGCTACATGTCACATGCCTGAGCCAGGCCAACATCAACCCACTATTTAGAAGGGCCCCTGGAGCCTCACACAGAGCCTTGGAAGGAGGCAATCTACATACCATGCACTTCAGGATCTGTCATTGAGTCTATTATTTTCTACTTTCAAGAACATAAATAGTGTTGAATCAGAAAGGATCTATGGAGAATATTTACGGAAGTGTTACTTGGAAAACTTCCATATCCGCAGCATCTGCAGAGCTTGATTAAAATGCAGATTAGAGTCTCCTCCCCCCAGCCCCACTGAATCACGCTCTCCAGGGATGAAGCCCAAGGCTTTTCATGCTAAGTCCTGAGAATTTCTAACAAATATTGTAGCTCTGTGTGGTCACAATATTTACAAGATAAAATTTGAAGACCTCTTACCTCAATATCATTTGAAGTGCCTATAACAAATTTAGTTCCTGGATCTCTTGCCAATGCTCTCGAATCAGAAATTTTTATATGTGGTGAAGTTTGAGGAGCTCAGTCCCTTCATTGTAGGGATAAAGAAACTGAGGCCCAGAGAGAAGATTCACCCAAGGTTGTCAATCTGGATGGTGGCAGAGCTAGGTTCTCACCAGGTCTTCAGACAAGTCCAAACAGTTTTCCCTCTGGCTACTTCCTGAGGGTTATTTATGTTTCAGTCTAGCTTTTGTGGCCACAGCATTCCTTCAAAGGTCTAGAGCAGTGGTTCTCAACCTTCCTAATGCCAGGACCCTTTAATACAGTTCCTGTGGGTCGCGACCCACAGGTTGAGAACCGCTGGTCTAGAGCTCAAGAGGGAAAAATATAACTGTTCTGGGTGGTTGCATAACCCTAGGTCAAAGCTCCTCCCCCAAATGATTACGTAGGGAAGCTTCAAATTAAAGCAGTACGGGTCACAATGCTCTCTTATAAGCAAAAGGGTACTGCAGGCCTCTCTCCAAAGGGAGACTCAGGAGAATCTAGAGTGGAATACATTTATGTTCAGGGAAACTGTTAACCATGACTTTGAGCCAAACTGTACGCAAACACTAAAATGGCCTATAATACTTTACTAACCCCATTTTTTTGTTGTTGTTGTTGTCTTTGTAGCAGAAATACATACCCTCTAAATAAAAGCTTAGGTGTGTGCAGTTTTGTGTCAGACCTAGTCCAACATCACGCTTCTGATCTCCTAAGCCTGTGTATTTGAAGTTCCAGCTCTGTCTCTGCTTTGTCTCTTCAAGGGCGTGGTCTGGAACTCTACCAGATGGGTAGGCTTTACCCCAGGATCCTGTAGGGCAATTCAATAGAAGGCCACTGACCTTTTAGAGGAGAGCAATTTCCAAAATGATGAGGCAAGGTAGATTTTCTTGGGATTAAGCAATTGCCAGTGATAACAGTACCATTATATGATATGCATTTGGACTAATGCTTATAATTTTAGCAAGTGTTTTACCAGTGCTACATAATTAGAAAAATTAAATGCTGTGCTACCTTGAATACATAATTCTCTAAAGAAGCTCTCCAGAGCTTCTGGAGCTTCTGAGGGTAATGGGAAAGAAAAGAAGGCAGGGACAGAGAAGTAAAAGTTATAGTTACTCTTCAAATCAAAAGAAAAGTTTGGTAGAGGTCCACAATCTATTATCTCAATTCTGAAATCAGAAAGTTCTATAAAATGGAAACAATTTTTTTTATTAATTTGGTGCCAGAACTCATTTGGCAGCAAAACTTGACCTGACTTGACATGAACTTCATCTTCATCCCTTTTTGTATGAATAATCACTTTTTTCTGTAGGAATGTTAATGGTTTAATTATGGCATGTTTCCCCAAGAATCACTGGAAATGTTATGTGATAAACATACATACTCCATGTTACCTTTTCAAAATCCAAAAAATATATATATTTCAAATTCTAAAGCAGTCAGATAAGAGACTGTGGCTCTAGAATAATGATAGCTAACATTTATGGAGCACTTGCCATATGTTTGACATTGTGCTAATCTCTTTTCATCTCATTTAATCTTCATAACACTATGAGGTATTATAATTGTCCATTTTAATTTTTGGAAACTGATTTTCAAGGGTGTTAAACAACTTGCCAGAGTACCATAATTTTTTTATTTAGGCAGAATTTGGACCCAGGTCAGTTTGACCTTGGAACTTACACGTGAATTCTCCAGCCTGGGAGAGATAAGCAGTTGTGAAAGACAATGCGAGCTCTTTGTGGGCTTCATGTGGAAGTAGAATAATGTACCATCCATTCTATGCTATTTGAGGCCCAACTTCCTACTGCTAAATATATTCCCTCCCCATCCCTACTTCTCTCTGATGTGACTAATTTCACTTTATTCCTTGAGGTTCATCTGGACAATGTTTCGCACAGGAACCACCTGCATCAGAAATCAACCGGCCAGCTTGTTAAAAGACAGATTTGGGGGATCCACCCCAACTCTATTTAATCAGAATTGCTGGGGATTAGGACAAATTGATTCATATGCACATTAAAGTTCAAGTACCTTATATACTTGAGTATAAGCCAAGTTTTTCAGCACAAAATTTGTGCCGAGTTCATACGAGTATATACGGTAAATTCCATGCGAAAGGCCAATCATTAACCTTTATTAACTAATATCTTAGCCATCAGTTAACACTGAACTGGAATGGCAGGCATGAACTCATGGATGGGCACTTGAGAAGTGGAAGATGTCTGGAAGATTAGAATGGTCAGGAGATAAGAATTGCGAAGTATGGAAAAGAATAAAGAAAGGAGGGTATGACAGTATCTCCTTACTTTGGCAATATGTTATAAGGTTAGAGACTTACCACTGAACATTGTTCAGCTGCACTGGAACAATTTTAGAATTAAATACAGAAAGTTGACCACCCAAGGGACTGTAACAAACTGATCAACATACAGAGATGGTCACCATAAGGAAGTAGGCCTATTGTACTGATACATACATGTGGTGCATCTCAGGTATATGAAAATTAGGTCAACTTAAGGAAGTAGTCAAATGTAGAATGTAAATGTCTTAGCACAATAACTAAAAAACGCCAGGAAGGCTATGTCAACCAGTGTGATGAAAATGTGTCAAACGGCTTATGAACCTCGTGTATGATGCCCCATGATCATATCAATGTACACAGCTATGATTTAATTAAAAAAAAAAAAAAAGAAGTAGTCAATGTAGGGAGGCCGTTCAGCTATGAAAGTTCTATTGTATTTCACTTTTTCCTGCTTGGGTACCTACCTGTTATCTCATTAAAATGACAGTCCTTTGAGGTAGACAAGGTAGTCATTTTCATTAGCTAGAAAAGGAAACTGAGATTCAATTGAGTTCTTCAAGGTCATCCAAATGATTAATGCTAGCATTTGGATCAGAGTTTCTGACCCCCAATCTTAACACTATTTCTCTTCCAATATTTTTTCCCTATTTCTAGAGAGAAAGAGCCATCAAATAAAACATACAGAATTGAGTCTTACATTTTACAAAATTCAGTGATATACATTTTTTGCACACCAGTGGACAATTTAAATAATATACTAAACAAGGAAAAGGCAATGAGAGTAATTGAAGTGCACAACAGTTGGGGAATTGTTTTTAACTTTTACTGGTTACTTTCTTTCTGTTATCAATGCGGGAAAGACTGCTGAACATTTTCATCTTTTTACTTTTAAGAATATTCATTTTTTGTTTGCTAAGCTTTCAACCTTACCTGTACATCTTTCTTGTGATATCTTAATTATTTCCATGGTGACAAAAGGTGACCTCAGACAGGGACTGGGAAGCTAGAAAAAATAGATTAACTACCATCTCAACATTCAGATCCCCAGAGCAATGCAGGTTAAGCTTGGGGCACCAAAGATCAAGTCCGAGCAGGATTACTTCCAGTTAAGTGGTCTCTAGAGCAGCACTGCTCGAACTTTAATGCACAGTCTAATCACCTTTGGAATCTTGTCAAAGTATAAAAACTGATTCAGTAGGTCTGTGGTAGGACCGCCATTTCTAACAACCTTGCTGGTGGTACCAATACTTCTTGTTCTCATATCACATGTTGAGGAATTAGCCATATGAACCATCAGCATGCCCAAGCATTATATTCAAATGAGCACATTTGTGGTCCTGGAGGAAGCACTGTCTTAGATAGCAGCCCTGGTGAGCATGCCAGCCTCTGATGTTCACTCGCTGTATGACCTTGAAAAAACATCTTTACCTCTCTGGGTCTCTTTTCTCATCTTTAAAATTACAAATTTGGCCTGAATGATCTTTAAAATCACTTTGGAAGGTGAACTTCTTTGATTCTACGATGAAAACAGATACTTTAGAACCAAGGTTTGGGAGGGAAAACTACTGTCAATTACAAATCTTCTGTTTGCTAAAGTAATTTGTTTCTTTTGAATGTGCAGGATATTGGTATTCTCCACGAAGAGGCAACTTGAGTAATGGACATTAATTTTGGCATTTCTCCAATTCACCTAAGCATCCATAGCCTCTCCTTCTGGGCTAATAGTTTTGGCTACTTATTCATGATGCTGCTTCGTTGATCACCAAGAAAGTCCACTGTTTGTCCATCGGTCTCCAATACTAGTACTCAATTCTACTTCGTCTCACCTAATTCTAGGAGATATAATGGAAAACTACACGGAATCACCACCTACCTTACAGGTTGAGCCTTCCTTTCCTCAGGCAGAGAATCTGACTCTATGGCCACAAGTGCAGTGTTCAACCAAGGAGAGCCCTGCTATGAGAGGCCAAGTCATGCCTGCCCTGGCTACCCCAGAAATGGCTGTACCCTGCATACTGGAGCAGCTCACCCAGTTCCATGGTGACCCTGCCAGTCTCTCAGGGTTCCTTGCTCAGATGACTACCTACTTGACAGCTCTACAGACCTCCAATCCTTCAGATGATGCCAAGGTCAAGCTCTTTTTTGACTACCTGGCTCAGCAGTTACAAAGTTGTGGGGTCATGTCTGGGCCTGACCAAGGCACTTTGCTGAAGCAATATGAGAACTTAGTTCTTACCTTCCAAGGATCATTTGGTGACTCCACAAAACAAGAAATGAACCTTCTGATGAATACTAAAGTTGACAAAGGGAATAACTCCTTTCAACAGGACATGACTACTTTCCAGCCCTTTGTTCAAAATCTAAGCTCTCATGAAACCAGTCAGAGTGGTCAGTTCCAAGAGGGATTGGCTGACCCCATCCAGGATGAAAACAATATCACAGATATGATAGACAACCTCCCAGACCTGATCACTCAGTGCATGAAACTGGACAAGAAACATAGTAACAGACCAGAGCTCCTACAGTCAGGGAACCAGCTCTCAGTGCAGGATCCCCTGATCCACCACCAAGCCTTCTCCAGCCCCATAAGTCTGCTACCCAAAGAAGAGCCTATACAGCAGCGAGGAATCCAGCCACCTCTCACCCCAGCCAAACGAGCCCGCCAGCAAGAAATTCAGTTGTGCCTCTACTGTAGCCAGTCAGGTCACTTTACAAGAGATTGCCTTGCCAAACGTTCTCGAACCCCAACAAGAACAAATAACACAACTTACCAGTAAAAGGATCCCAGGAAAGTCACTTTGTAAACTTACATCCATCATTCTTCTCGCCTTATCAATTTATATCCTGCAGCCACTTTTAAAATATAGATAGGGGAATGTGATATCACTCTATAGGTAGTCATGAACTTATATACATCAGGGAATTTAAACAATCAGATCTTGTTCATTGGCAACTGACACTTCACCAAACATGATCCACTGATGAGAACAATTCACAGGAACTTTCTGCAGTTCAGACCAATACCCCAAGAGTACTGAAAGCTTTCAGGCAAAACTTTGTTCTGAGTCAATGAAAACAACCGTAGCACTGCATTTGGAATGTTGTCCTCACCAATGGGTTAGATCTAGGTTGAGTTTTTTTGGCCCAAGTCCTACATCTAGTGTGCCTAAGTCAAAGCCTTTAACCTCACTCTCATTGGTCTATATCCTAGTTCCCTGTTGGTTTAGGACCTTTGGCTGAACTGAAGTACAAATTGCATTCACATATCCTGCTAATATTCTCCCAGAGGGCTGTATTATGCTCCACCTATTGCCTGGATTTAGCTTCAACATAAACCAACTTCCTGGAACCACAACTCTGCCACCTTCCTATACAGCTGGGTATTCTGTTGCCATCTAAAGACTACTGCTCGCCCAAACACTGCTGAGCCTCTTGGCTATTGAAAAATCAGATTGTATGGCCATTTGAACATTCTCTTTGGAACTGTTGGTACCCTTCTTTGAGGGCCAGCCCTTCAGGCATGTATAATTTTTAGCTAAGCCCTACCAATTCCAGCTTACTTCCCTATTCCCCAACAACACTACTGGAGGTTCCAGCATGTCTCATGGCCAAGTCAAAATGTTCTAGGATAATGACCTCTGAAAGGTATTTAGTAAGAATACAGGAAAGTGTCCCATCATAATTATTGTGTCTGTAGCAAGTCCTTGCTGCCTTGGACAAAGAAACTAGGCAAATAAATCTGCACTGAAGACTGACAGCCAGATACTGCAGTACTCCTTGACACTAGTGGCCTCAATTTAGTCACCATCTAGTATCACCATTCATTGTTATTTAGCTCCACCTGCATGGACCACCTCTGGGAGCCCTCATCTAATTGGAGATCTTAAAAAACAATGAATGGTAAAGAACTTTATGAACCATCTTATCTGAAAAATCCTAGGGCAGGGTGGCACCTGTGGCTCAACAGAGTAGGGCACCGGCCCCATATGCCAGAGGTGGTAGGTTCAAACCCCAGCCCCAGCCAAAAACTGCAAACAACAACAACAACAAAAAAAATCCTAGGGCACATTAACACATTAGCACCACATTAATACATTAACACCAACTGTGCACAAAACTCAAGAAGTGAGATTTTGATTGCTTGTTTTGTACTCTTGACACATATAAGCTCTGTATATAGATTCCTGATGCTTCTGAGAAAAAACAGTGTTATTCTGGAAAGGCACAACTTCCTAAAATGTTAAGGATATCCAGTGGTGATTGGTGTTTGCTATTAATTACCAGCCTTCTGTTGCCTGCTTCTTGCTGCTGAGATATATGTCCCCATAATGGATCTCCTGAAGAAATATGAGTAATCCCACAGACATTAAGGCCTCTCAGAACATGAAATGCCAGTGTTTTTTTGGCTTTCTTTCTGGAGAATTGTGTTAACTTTGGCAGTACTTAACCCCAGTTAGGACCTTACTACTCTCATTCTATAGGACCAACAAACAGAGCTTTTCATCCATCAGTGCCTCTCTAACCACTGTGCCAATCTTAATTTGCATTCTCAGAGGGTCTCCTTTAAAAATAGCTTACTATGTATCTACATTACTCTATATCCTTCCACAACAAAGAAACCCAAATATACACACCCAGTTATTCCAAGAAATCCCCACTTGGATTGAATGAGATCCTTTAACAGGTAGAGCTATTTGAACTTAAAGTGACACTTACATTACCTAGAGGTACCATAATCTATCTCCATCAAGTCTGTAAAGAAGGACTAACTCAATGGTCTCCAGTCACTTTCCTTACTGACCCCAATATGGTCCTGGAATGCCTGTAAGAACATTCAGTTGGCTTGATCATCTATCTTTTCTTATCTTAGGGCCCCATGCATCGTTTTAGGCTGTTTCCCAAAGATACATCACCTTATTTTCTGTTCAGAGCTCCCCTTTGCAGCAACATTACCTTCTTCACTCCAAACTTCATAGCTTCTGAAAAAGTTTGGTATCCAATCCAACTTCAGTTCACCTTTAATTTTGGAGGCCCTTTGTTGAGGTACTGCCAATCAAAGACCTCTTATATACTATGTGATACAATGCAACAGCCAGACTGAGCGTATGAATGAGATGCTGGGATAATGCTTTACTGCCTACTAGCTAGCAACCATTGAGCACTTCCAAATTTTGTTATAGTGATACTATCCACCATACACCATCTACTTTAACTAGAAGGACTAATTTCTTACCACAAAGAGAATAACAACAATGTGTCCTTAGGATTTATAGCTATGTGAATTCCCCTGAGAATGAAATTGATTAGAATCAACAGGAAACAGATGAAATATAACCTACTCAAAAATGTAGTGAAAAACTTCAAAGAGTTATGGAGCCCCCAGATCCAATCAAGGTCATAACATTAGGGATGCAGCTCTGCTACATGATTGATACCACTCAGCAAGGTAGAACTAACTATCCTTTGATAAAGCAGAAGAAGGAATTGTTAATAAGAGAATGGTATGCTTGGAACATAGAAAAAGAAGCAATTTAAAAGACATAGGGCATGGCTAATTTGTCTAGACTAAGATGAAATGTTGACCAGCAGATGATTTGGCATGTCCACCTGTGCAGTGGGGTAGAGGCACCAGGCCATTGCCGTTTGTGTCATTATCCATTAAGATGGTCACCTAAATCCCCTTGCTCTGATTCCATGCTTTCCAATCAATATAATTGTAATCATTTTCCCATATAATCTCTTATGGGGAGAAAATTTGCTAACCAGCTGATGTGAGTGTTCTAGCTTATTTGGTAATTCTCATTACAAATGAATAAATTGATGTTTGGCTCATACATCAGTTTCTTGTGGATTTCAATAGCATCAATCCTCCTGATCCTAATTACCTCTGAACACACTGAAAAAAAAATAATAATAAGATTCTCACTAGCCAAAGTCAGCACTTCAGTGTGAATCGTAATGAGTCCACTGAAGATTGCTGTTTCTAGGAACGTTAACCCAAAAGTCAGCCACCTTTTCTCTTTATCTTTCTCATTTATTGCTGTAATAAATTTTCTAAATACCTACAGTTGTCTCTTTCTTTACTTACCTCCACTCATATCCAGAAGCATGGTACTTACCATAAGCAATCATCCTTTATAATACTTCATGTTCAGCCCAACTGTCAGAATATACTACCATTCACGAAACATAACACATGACTGTAGACGTGAATCATTGAAAAGCACCATCAGGGAGGAGTGTATGATTGGCCCACTCTCACCACTTCCATTCTGTCCAGATGACAACACATAGGACTCATGCTGTCACTTCCCTCACTTCTATCCATGAGGGTACAAGAGATATGACCCTTTTCTTGTTTCTGGAATATCATCTCTACCCAGCATCATCTTGCCTGTGACCACAATAAGTCATCTCTGAAGCAAAGGAAAATATTTAGGATATACAGAATTTCTACAGCTTTTTGGTGGTTTCTACACCTCATGCCCTTAAAATGGTTCTGGGCACTTGGGTCACATTTATAATGCCTTCTACATTGGTGGTCTTGTTGATTGACTTTCTGTGAAGATCAAGACCTTGATCAGCCAAGACAATGGTAAAATCTTCAAGGCAGTTCAATATCATGGATCTTTATTGTCATCTTGGGACAAGAGTCACTGCCTATATTTTAAAACAAAAATCTCTTAAGTGAGTTACACCATTTAGTAGAGTCAGTAAAACTAGATTGAACCCAAACATTGCTGTCCAGTCACTGATTGCCACCATAGTTTTCAGCATTCATGCACTAAGCTATTGTTATTATTTCCTGGTATTAGCTTTGATTTGGGAGTATTTTTGAACTTGCTTTCTGTCCGTTGACTTCTGGTATTTACCCTGCATGGCTGTTGTTCTCTTAATTCCTCAGTTCAGGGATAAATCAGTTATGATTGTATTCCACCAACCTCAGTTGCTTCATAGTAACCCTTTGAAGGATCTTGTAGAATTTCGGTCTTCACTATGCATAGAAGACTCATTCCTATGGGTATAAAATTTGGCTTTTTGGCTATCTAGAGAAAGAGAACTAATAGTTGGTGAAGGACTACTCTATGCCAGGCACTATGCTGAATGCTTTAATTTACTGATGAGGTTCATTTAACTACCACATTACCGAAAGATGGGATATCTATTCTGGCATTTAATGCTCACAACTTTATGCTGTAGATGCTATGAATTCAACTTAAAGATGATAAAATGAAGGTTTAGACTCACAGGGGTCCTCAAACTATGGCCCATGGGCCACATGCTGCGATGTGATTGTATTTGTTCCCATATATATATATTTTTTTTACTTCAAAATAAGATATGTGCAGTGTGCATAGGAATTTGTTCATCTTTTTTTTTTGTTTGTTTGTTTGTTTGTTTGTTTTTAACTATAGTCTGGCCCTCCAACGGTCTGAGGGACAGTGAACTGGCCCCCTGTTTAAAAAGTTTGAGGACCCCCTGGACTTTAGAGCAACTAATTTACCTGCCCTAAAGTCAGTAGACTAGTAAGTGGCTGAACTGGAGTTGGACAGCATATCATTCTAATGCTATAGCCTTATTACTGATAGAGGAAGGAAATCTCACCCCTTCTGCTTATCCTAAGTGACTCAATTACATTTCCCAGAGCCACTCCATAAAGAGAGAGGCCATTCTAGTCACTGGTATTGACATAGCCACTGGTTGAAACGCGTGTTCTGGACAGCATCCTATAAAAGAAGCACTGAACAAATCAGTTCCTTTCAGGACTTGAAATTTCTTTTGTGTTTTTAACAAGTTAGAAAAAACTCCTCAACAAGTCTAAAAATACACTGTCTCTGCCTTATTTGATTAGGTGGTCTCCTGCTTTTGAGTCAGAATCCTAAGAAAAGTTTCTGGCTAATACAAAGGCTTCATATTTCTGCAGCTCTTCATTCAAAGCCATTGAATCTTTCTGAACAATGATGTTTACATTGGCTACAAAAATGCTGGGAGACAACAATGGCTTTGACATCTTCTGATTATTGCTACCTGCCATGGTCATGGGAAATTCAAAATTAAAACAAGAATTTCATTAATTCATACAGCAGTTAGATATATGAATTTAAGAACTGCTCACATTGTACCAACCTCAAGGAATGAGGTGACAGCCTCACTCTAAGGACAACTTATGTGATGACAGCCTTTCTCACTGACTCTAATCATGCGTTTAGCAACAACTATCAAACCTCATGTTTCCATTAGTCATTTATGCTATTCTATCATCCATGAGTTCTTTATTTGTTTTCAGACTATAACATCTCAGGACAAAGAGACCACAGCTTTACTACCTGCCATTTAAATCAGATTTCCCCTTATGCACATTAACTTCAGCTATATATAGTATAAAGACATCCCCTTCCTCATTCATTTATGCCAGGATATGGAATCTGTGTAGACACCAATCACCTTATGTTGTTTTAGAGGCTTCAAACAATAACAGTCATTGAGTGATTGTTATGAGCCAAGGATGAGGGTGATGGATTTATGTACATAATCTTCACATTACCCCCATAAGATAGCACTATTAATATTCCCATTTCACAGGTGAAAATAAGTAAACTTATAGAGTTTAAGGGACTTATTCAAGGTTGCCAGCAAATAGATCACAGAGCCAGCATTCATATCCGAGTCTCTCTGACAGAAAAGACCAGTCCCCAGGGCTTCTGATTATTTAGATTTCTCTATTACTGTTTAAATAGCCTTGGTATAAAAACTTATCTAGAACCTTTTTGGTTCTAAATAAATTTCTCTGGTGCTTCTTCACATCCATATTGGTGCCCTAGGCTACAAAATCCTAATCTTTTTGATGGGCCCTCATGCATTTACCCATCAATACAAGTAATCTCTACAGTGTATCCTTTTCAAACCTTCTCCAGTTCCACTCTGTCTTTAGAGGAAGACAATCATTACAAATGTATCCAGCATTCCAGGTACAGATATAAAATAAATTTGTATAAGATACAGTTTTCTTTTTTGTTACTAATGCCTCTTGAAAATGATATCCAGTAACTTTTTGGCCTTACAGGGTTTGATCAGTACCTTGAGAGAAGAATCATTGTGGATATTTTCCTGAAGACCACAATTTTCTTTCTAGAATTGTAATAGGTGGCACAAAACCCATTACTTAAAAAAATTATTTAGCATGTGTACATATGGAATTACAACTCCAAAGAAATCAAGCAAATGAAAGGGTGGAGGAGGGAATGGGTAAAATCACATCTAATGGGTACAATGCACACGTACCTGGGTGGGGGCACATTTATAACTTTGATTCAAACTATACAAAAGCAATTTGTGTACCCCAAACCTGTGTACCCCTGTAATATTCTGAAATTTAAAAAAAATACAATGCTTATTGACATCTTAACCCTGCTGGAAGAAGGGAAAGGGAGTACAGACAAACAAGCATGGTTGGTGGTCAGCAAATTATAGATCAATTAGTTTTCCAAATCCAGCTTGCTGCATCTTCTTGTATGTCCCACAAGGTGAAGATGCCTTTTCCATGTTTTAATGCTTGAAAGCAACACCAAAAGAAGAATATTATGTTGTGACATGTGAAATATGAAATTTAAATGTCAGTGTCCATAAATAAAGTTCTATTGGAACACAAAAAATAGAAATACAAATATAGTTGGGGTATGTTTTAGGAAATGGGTATCCTTAAAATGCCACTGAAGCTCATTTTTTCTTCCTTATTATTGCTGTTGTGAGGTTTTCCTACAGTTTTATCTACCAGATTTCTTAATCATAATAAATAGTAACTACTATTGACCATTCATTACATATTGCACATTATGTCCTTTTATTTACTTTCATGATCTCTTTTAATTTTCACAAAACCCTTGTAAGTGTCTGTTATTATTGTTCCCATTATGCAGATGAGGAAATAAGATCAGTTCCTGGGGCATCTGCATGTTTATCTTTCTCCTTTCAAATGGTCCATTTATCCATATTCCTTGTTTCTTGCCTATAAATGATGGAGATAAATAGTCTTGATTTAGAGACTTACCTAGAACCTTTTAATAGACTAAATAAATTTCTCTGGTGCTTCTTTATCAGGATACTTTCTGCATCAAACAATTGTAATAGATAGACCAGTTATGGTCATGGGGAGCATTTGCTGTTTGCTTCCTTAGCAAACATTCTACATTGACAATGGTTCCTAATTTACATGTGGAGATCCAACTTCTTCCCCACTTTAGTCCACCCTCCCGGGTGATATTCCACCCGCCTGGGTGATATTCCTCCCCCAGCCCTGGGACTCAGGCTGAAGTCAATGATCACATGCTCTTTGCCTGGCCACTGTGGTTATTTACAGCAGAGGGCTTGTGTCCTAAACTGCTCCAAGTAGAGTGAATTTTACTCTACTTGGAGGGGAATATTGGAAAAGTGCTCTCTCTCCCCCCCACCCCCCCCGCAATGGGATATAGAAGGAATAGTTCTGATTGCTGGTGATAGCCATCTTTGGATGAGGAGAGGAGAATCTGTTTGATTAAGAGTGGAGACATCTGTGGAGCAGACCTGAAGGGTAGGGAAAAGAAGACAAATTCTGATGATGATTTCATGAATCACTGAATCCAGCTACACATGAAGATGGTTAGCCATGTGAGCTAATAAAATCCTTTTATAAAGGCACATTACATAGGGTTCTCTCTTTTTCAGCCCAAAGAGTCTGATAGACACAATGATTTTTCTGATCAAAACTATACTATTTTTAGCCCAATTGCTTATATCTACTTGGGTAGTGACAGTAAAAAGTTGTTAGTTGCCTAGTAACAGTGACAACGTTCCACATTCTAGTGAGGGTATTGGGCTAAAAACATCAGTCTTATGCACTCTGTTCCACTTTTAAGCCGTTAATACAGAAATTCCTACCTTCTCTCCAAGAATAAGGCTTAGAAGGTCTTCTGGATTCATGAATATTTGTTTGGACTACTGGGCAGACACATAATGATCCTGTGTAGACAAATCACCCTCCAAAAGGATTACAAGCTTCTGCCCCCAAAGTTCTGCCATTACTTGATAAACATGTGACATGGCTTCTTAGGGTTTGGGGGACAGATTGTGGTCTAGGACCTTTACCATCATCAACACCTGAACCTTTGCCAAATGTATGGCAAGACAGCAAAGTCCAGTAGTTAAGAGTAGGGAGCTCTGGAGCTAGATTGCCTTCATTCAAATGCTGGGTCTACCTCTAACTAACCACATGACCCTTTTTTGCAGTTTCCTTAACCCCCCTGTGCCTCAGTTGCCTATTCTGTACAGTGTTGTTAAAAAGACCAAATGAATTAATATTTATACACTACTTAAAATAGTGCCTGGCACACAGTAAACATCATGTAAGTGTTAAATTAAAAAATGATAGTGAAAAAAAGTTCTGCAGACATTTTAAAGATACATGTAGAGGGTCTATCAAAATATACATGGTCCCATCCCATGCAACACATGATGAAAACAATAGCACAGATATCTTTGGATGAGAATGTATATTTAACTTGATACTTAGAATAGATGATTCTTGTCAAACTCCCAATACCATATCATGGATTCTTGGGACTATTGTAGAAGTGGTCTTGCTTTTTAAGCTACGTATGAACAGAAGTTAGTATGAATTAAACATTTAGTCTCTTTCTTTCCCAGATGCATTTCTTTCTCTTCCCTTACCCTAAGAGACATGGATCTCAAATTCAGAGATGAACTTTTGTTTCTTTTTAGCACCGAAAAAGCACAAGGTTGAAGATTCTCGAATTTATTCTGATGTCACCCATGTTTCCTACACTCCCTGACTCCCACCACAATCCCAATTTAAGTAATCATTGGATGCTTAACTAACCCTGTGCCTAGCACTTAAGCCATGAGATGTAAGGGATTCATAAAAGTGGAAGATAAGGTCGTGAGACTTGAAAATCTTCAAATATGGGTGAGAAAGCAAGAAAGAAACTAAGCAAACAATGAAAGAGGATATCTGACACACTTCAAGGTCATTGAAGTACCCTGTCAGGCCTTGCTCAGTTTCCGGGCTCTGCAGCCCTTGACCCTCTACCTGTTGGATTCTCTTGTCCTTTCATATTCAGGCCTGTGCTAACCAATACTGAGCACATATAGAAATTTAGTGAAATCCATCCTAATGCTGCAGGTCATTCAACACCAGGGCTGGCTATATAACCTAAAATTTAAATATCATTTATGGGAACCAACCTCTAGTTTAAAAAACAGGATAAAAATGTTACTAAAGGTACTAAAATATAACACTTTATTTCCTATGTAGTCTCTGTTTTAGTCTGTTATAGTGGGGTTCTTTCTCATTTTGGGGGGGATTTCAAACCTACAGAAAGCTTAAAACAAAGTGTGGTGGAAACCTGGTAATCATTTGTATTATTTTCCCGGAGCTGCTGTGACAAATCACTACAAACTTAGTGGCTTAAAACAACAGAAATTTCTTCCTTTTCTTTTTTTTCCCCCCACAATTCCAAAGGCTAGAAGTCTGAGAGTAAAGTAGTGGTAGATGCAGGCTCCCTCTAAGGAAGAAATATCTTTCTTTTCCTCTTCCACCTTCTGGTAGCTACTGGCCTTCCTTGGATTGCGGCAGCATAATTCCCATCTCTGCCTCCATCTTTACCAGGCCTTATTCCTTGTGCTCCTCTTTGAAGGACACTAGTCATTGTATTCAGGGGCTACCCTAAATCTGGTGTTATATCATCTCAAGTTCATTTTCTTTTAATTTAAGACTTTACGAGGGTACCAACATTTTGGTTACATAAATTGCTTCATGTAGTCACTGTTAAGTTGGAACTAATTAAGATCCTTAATTACATTTGTAAAGACCTTATTTTCCAAATAAATTCACACACAGTTATAGATACCAAGAGTTAGAACTTGAACACGAGGTTGGCCAATTAAGTTGGCAAACTTATCCTAGAAAAAGTGCTAATAGACCTCATTATTATGGTCACCTTTGAAGTACTCAGCCATATGTGACCATAGTGGTATTCAGCAATGAGGTCTGTAGCAATTTTTCTAGGATGAATTAGCATCCTACAAAACTTAATTTTCAGACGTCATACATCTTTGGGGGGGGATACTATTTAACCCACTACAAGCCTTTGGCTAGATTCACCAATTTTTAGTATTTTGCCAGATTTGCTTTCTTTCTCTTTGTCTCTGTCATTCTCATTCCACCCCCCACTCTCCTCCATCCCTTTCTCCCTCTGAAAATTGCAAATATCACCAGCACTTCAACTTTAAATACTTCAATAGCCATCTCTTAAGAATAAGAAATTTTGGCCTCTTTGCCTACTTGCTCTGGCAGTGGAGGCCTATTTGCTGTCTATGGTGAATGTATCCTGTTTTGTAAGCTTTCTTACTCTGGAGTGACTCTTTTTGGGTTTATCCTGTTTGAAATCGCTCAGTTTCTTGAATCTGCCCTCTACTATCCTTGCAAAATTTGGAAAATTTTCAGCCATTTTTTTTAAGTGTATTTTCAGCCCTACTTCTTTCTATTCTCTAAGACTCCAATAAATTAAACATTACCTCTTTTGTTATAGTCTCATAGGTCCTTGAGGCTCTGTTCATTTTTTTAAAATTCTATTTTCTCTCTATTGTTCAGATTGGGCAATTACTACTATTCTATCTTCCAGCCTACTGATTATTTCCTCTGTCTTCTCTATTCTTCTGTTGGGTCCATCCATTGAGTCTTTTAAAAATTTGAGTTATTATTTTTTAGTTCTAAAATTTCCATCTGGATATTCTTTATATCTTCTATTTCTCTGTTAAGAATTTCTTTGCTATTTCTATTTTTTAAATTTATTTCAAACATTCCTAGAATCATTTTTTAGTGCTTTTTGTGATGGCTGCTTTAAAATTCTTAACAAATAATTATGACATATGTGTAATCTTGGTATTGTTGATTTGTCTTTTCTCATTCAATTTGATATTTTTATTTTTTTTATTAATATTAAATCATAGCTGTGTACATCAATGTGATCATGGGGCACAATACACTAGTTTTATAAAGAGTTTGACACATTTTCATCACACTGGTTAACATAGCCTTCCTGGCATTTTCTTAGTTATTGTGTTAAGACATTTATATTCTACATTTACTAAGTTTCACATGTACCCTTGTAAGATGCACCGCAGGTGTAATCCCACCAATCCCCCTCCCTCC